>JAQQAE010022627.1:0-10214 GCA_029823295.1 Pseudamia nigra | reverse complement strand
CCAGGACATCAGGAGACCGAGCAACCTAAAGACCTAGGGCAGAGGGAGGAAGCACAAAACTCCGGGGAAGATGCAAGATAGTATCACAGTATATTCATTTGCTAATCACTTGCAATACAATGAGGTGACTGGAGAGGTGAGAGATAAGGAGAGACAAGAGATGAGGAGGAGAGACAAGGAGGAGGGAGAAAAGGAGGGAGGTTGAGACGGAGGTATAGGAAGAGCTAAAAGGGAGATAACGAGAGGTAGAACAGCTCAGTGTGTCACAGTCCCCCCACAGCCTAGAACTATGCAGCAGAACTAAGGAATGATTAAGGGTTTTCTTGGCTTAACTGTAAGCTTTATTAAAAATGAAGGTTTTAAGCCTAGTTTTGAAGGTACAGAATACAATGACAATAAAGACATTCCATTCCATTTTGCAGTGACCTTGTGTCACAATCAGATCCCATGTCATGATGGGAATGACCTGCGCTTCAACAAATCACATCCTTTTGTGATGAAAAGTCAGCAGTTACAACTTGTGACAGTAAAATTAGAATGTGTTTAACAGAGTCTTGGAAATCCACAAAAAACTTTTTTTTACAGAAGTCTTTAATAGACAAATAAAAATGTTGTGATATACATTTAAATGTTAAGATACAGGACCTTTTAATGTCACTATTAACTCTTAAAAAAAAGTGCTATATGAACAGAATTGACACATCAGCTCCGACAAAGTCAGAGAGGCCAGACTGAAGTGGTTTGAACATGAGATAAGGAGGCATAGTGGATATAAGGATTGGTAGAAGGATGCTAAAGATGGAGGTGCCAGGCAGGAGGCAAAGAGGAAAATCAATAAGGAGATTTATGAATGTGGCTAGATGGTGTGAGAGAAGAAGATACAGAGGACATGGTGAGATGGAAGGAGATGATTGGCTGTGGTGACTCGTGACAGGAACAGCCCAAAGAAGAAGATGTTTCTTGTGCCATTTCCGATCCATCCTGAACATTTCACCAAAATATGCATATAACTTTTTGAGTTGTGTTGTTAACGAACACTGTTGGGTAATGCACACTCACATGGCTCAGACTTGTTGTTATCCGATACCTACCCGGAAACCAGATTGGTTCCGTGCATGTGCAAGGATACTACTTCCTGTCCTGTATTTCCAAGTATTTACGTCTGTTTCTAGAATATGGTTAGGATTAGGTTCGGGGTTATGGTTAAGAAGCCAGAGCCCTGACCCTCACCATATTTGATACAAAGTCATTTGACTAATCCCTTGTATTTTATTTTGAAATACATATGCACAGGACTGATGTGGTATCCAGGTATGGATTGCGTAGCAACAAGGTTCAATCGCAGAGGACGTGTTCAAATCTGACCTGTGGCCCTTTACTGCATGTCTGCTCTCCCATCCTTCCTGTCTCTCTTGTGTCCATCCAATAAAGGCAAAAAGCCCACATGTAAATCTTAAACAAACAAACACGCAAATACAACCTCCGTAACCTCCTGTTTTGTGCATTTGTTCTTGCAGTGGGCGGAGACTCACCCCTCAGGGTCAAAGAGACCTGGATCGCATCGCTGGTCAGGTGAGTCCCTTTACTGTCAGTATTATTATGATTAAAACCTACACTCCATTAATGTACAGTACTTATTTTTTTTCTTATTGTCACATCTCGAAATGATTCTGTTGACGAGCACACCTCTCCTCTCTCGCTTCCCCTTCGTGTTTTGTCTGTGTGCTCAGGTCGCCTCAGCAAACAAGAAGCAGCGCAGTTTACAAAGCGCCATCTGAGGAATGAACGCAAAGAATCCAGACAAGTGATACGTAGTCATGCCTTACCGCTTATTTACTCAAGTGTGCTCGTCTCTCATATCACACCAGTGCCCAGAGTCACAGCGTACAGGAAGTACTTCATATAGACTCGTACAGTAAACACACATTACAGTATATATTACACGTAGCTGGTTTGGGATGGTTTTAGACTGGAATTCCAGAAAACAGCAGCACCAGACGGCGTTATTGCGCAGGAGCATGCACTGCAAACCGGAGCTGGGCAAAAAAACAGTGTGACACATTTTTATGTGATATGCATCTTACTTTTGTCTTTAAGGTTTGCTTTGGTTGTATTTGCAGCTAAATTACTCGCTGATAAGAACTCAAGTGGCACTGTATTTATTCTGATAAAAAATAAAATAAGCAGCAAATTACAAGAGCGAACACTACAGTGGTGGTTTTGTCTTGTTGTTTCTTGATGCCTTTTCCATTGTTTTCAACATCCTTTGTATCTTTTACAGTGTTTTTGCCTGTGCCATCGAGGTTTTTTTTTTTTACAATATTTTTTGTGTCTTTTAGACCTTTTTGTTTTACATCCTTTGTCTTTTTGCATCTTTAACGACACCTTTGTTTTTTATGCCTTTTTAAGGTTACACTTTTGCCGTGTTTTCTTGCACATTTTACGTTTTTGTTATTTGCATCCCTGTTCTGTTTTGTCTGCTGCATCTTTTTTTGTCTTTTTGAGTCTTTTCTGTCATTTTTTGTTTTCTAACAATGTTCCTGTCTATGTCGTCAAGGTCATGTTACATTTTTTCTCTTTTAGCTTATTTTTTATACAATTAGTCTGTTTGCATCTGTTATGATGCTTTTGTCTTTCATGTCATTTATGGTTTAGGTCACTTCTACTTTTACATTGTTTTCTTGCACTTTTTACTTGTTTGCATCATTGTTCTGTTTCTGTCTTTTTGAGTCTTTCACATCATCTTTTATGTCATTTTTTGTATCTTTTACAATGTTTCAATCTGTGTCATTGAGGTCATTTTGTGTAATTTTTTTTGTCTTTGTCTTTTTTTTAACATCACTTTTGTTTTTTTGCATCTTTTATGATGCTTTTGTCTCTGTGTATTCATGCTTCAAGGTCATTTTCATCATTTGCAACTTTTTCATTGTTTTCTTCTTGCACATTTTACGTTTTCATCATTTGTGTCATTGTCTTGTTTCATCTGCTGCATCATTTTTGTCTTTCACATTGTTTTCATTTTGTTTTGTCCTTTTGCATATTTTGCACCATTTCTATATTCTTTTACAAGTAATTTCAAATGTTCTGATGAACATAGATATCAGCTGTGTCTATCATGACAGCATTTTTTGTTGTATCACCCAGCTCTACTGTGAACTCATTCAAAAAGCACTTGGATGCCAAGAGTATCTTTATTTGTTTGTTCACTTTATTTGATATGTTATATACAGTGTGAGATGCAGTAATAATAAAGGACCATTCAGTGGTGGATTTGTGTCAGATTAGTAGTTGCTCATGGTGTTTCTGATCCAGCTGGTGAAGCGACACACACGGGCGTAGACACTGGGATGACCCTGCATGGCGCAGTCGTAACCCCAGGACACAACGCCCTGCAGCTGCCCACCGCACACCAGAGGACCGCCAGAGTCTCCCTGCAGAGACCAGGACACCAAGAGAAAACCTTAAAATACGTTCTTTGAGCTGCAAACACCACAGTGACACGACAACACAGGCTGCAGAATCACTGTTGCTCAGGGAAATCTGATGCATTTAAGGGGACTTCAGATCTTCAGTTCTGTCTGGTAAAAGACTGTATGATGACAGCTGTGGCTCGGCGAGACTCACCTGGCAGCTGCTGGCTCCTCCAGCCATGAATCCGGAGCAGACCATGTTCTCGGTGAAGAGGTGGGGGTAAGCGTTCCTGCAGATCCTGTCGTCGATGATGGGTTGCCTCAGGCACTGCAGTCTGTCAGGGAAGTTGTCTATGGAGAGGTGACAAGTGTCGGCAAACGCAGATATGGGTACAGTGTACAGGTGGAGGATAACCTGAGTGAAACTGCCTTCTTAAACATGAGAACTTTAGATAAAAAAAAAAAACAGCCAAACAAACAAAATGAGTTAGCCTTAATCACCCATGGCTAAACTATTTCCGTTTGTGTTGCCGACCTGGATTTGAGGAATGTCTGTGCATTTTATAGTATAAAAGTAATAAATAAAATGCACCGTTATCCTCTGAATGCACTGTAGATGCAGCCAGCGGTGGCCTTGAATCAGTGCTTTCTGCTGCTGCATGTTTTCTTCTGAACAAGCCCAGTTTACTGCAATGTCTCATCAATGTCCATATGCTTATGGGGGTAAAATTACGCTCTATTACGCTGACAATCAAAAGTTTGGACACACGTTATTCTGTGTTTTTTCTCCACCAAGTTTATGTTTTTGTTCCCATTAGTGAATTCATTTATTTGTTTGTTTGTTTGTTCACGACATAACTTGATATTTACAGGATAGGTCAGAAATGGCCCAAGGACCAATGAACTCTCTGTATAGTCTGAGGTCTCGGCCTTGAGTTGTGAAGTGCCTAGAGATAATCGTCGATTATGTTTGGTGCTATACAAATAAAATTTAATTGAATGGAACTGAATTTACGAAGCTAGATTCAGAGGAAACCATGGTTCCATCCAAATCCAATCAGAACTTTTTAAATTATGTTGTGAACAAACAGGCAAATAAATAAACTTCAGTGGAACCCTGGGTAACAAACGCTTCTACAAACAGAATTTTCGGTAACAAAGAAAACATTTTTGCCAAAATTTTGTCCCGGCTAACAAAAAAATTACCAAAGAGATAGACACGGAAATGAACCATCACCCACCCAGAATCAAGTGTGCTTTTCCCAGAAGTGACACCCAAACTAATAGCTAGCTAGCTAATAACAGAAGCTAACAAGCTAGCAACGTGCTAACAATAGGCTCAGGCAACATCGGTAAACACAGCCTATCGGATTTGTGCAACACACAAGGCTAATCAGATCAATTACAGGCACATGCACCCAAACTACGGTCCACAGCTTGTGCTAACACCAGAAGCTACAACATGCTAACAACAATAGCATCTGCTAGCAGTAAACACAGCCTACTGTACGCACGCGGGACCTCGCACTGAAAAACACGCACAGCAGACCGAGACCCAGTTCACTGACACGGAGGACATTCATCACTGCCGAGTCTTAAGCCAAGGTAAGGTGACATTAAAAATCATTTTTAGAGCTAATTTAATGCATTTTTTTCAGCTAATTAACATAACTTCCTTTTCAAATAATAATAATGAATAAATGTGCACATACGGGTGTGTACTGCATACTTATATGGGAGTTTTTGTGGGTCTTGGAACGGATTAATTGGTTTTACATGTATTCCTATGGAAAAACCGGCCCCGCCTAACAAATTTTTTGTCCAGTGAATGGATTGAATTCATTACCGGGGGTTCCAAAAACATACCTGCCTTGATCGGCGGTGTGCATCTCTGTGTACTTACTTCCGTTGGCGGCCATGTTGCCCCACCCGGACACCATGCAGTTCTCGTCGGCCGCGGGGCAGCGGGCGGGCAGGGCCACGGTCTGGACGTAGCTGCTGAGGCGGGCCGGTTGGCTCAGTTTGATCAGCATGACGTCGTTGTCCAGGTTGTAGCTGTTGTAGTGGGGGTGTCTGATCATCCTGACGCCGTCGTACCACTGCTCCGTGCCCTCGTTCACGGAGAGGTCGTGTTCACCGAGACGGACCTGGATACGACTGGAGGACGGTGCAGAAAGTCAGAACATCCTCAAAGTGGAATCTGTGCCACAAAACCCGTTCTCATCATGTTTTTACTGAGTTTGCTTAATGTGTTTCTTATTTGTGTTCATTTTACTGAATGTTTTTGAGAATTATTTTTGTTCATTTTGTGGATTGTTATGTCAGTTTTTTAAATTTTATAATTCTGCCCATTTTTGTTCCTTTGTGTATTACTTTACTGCTACTACTACTGTATTTCATTCATTTTCTTGATAGTTTTGTTCCTTTGAGGATTATATTGTTCATTTTTAAAATCATTTTGTTGATAATTTGGTTCTGTTTCATTCTGTTTGTTCATTATTTTGTTCATTTCCTTGATTGTTTGACTCATTTTTGTCAATTTTGTTTGTTTTTCAAAAAAATCTTCTTTTTCCTCAATTATTTTGTTCATTCTTCTAACTTTTCTTGATTATTTCTTCATTCTGTTGTTGATTTTTATAAAGTTATTTTTATTAATTTTGTCCATGGATTGTTATTTTTTTGTTTCTTTTGTTGTTTTTCCATGTTCAATTTTTATTAATTTTGTCCAATCAGGTTGTTCATTTTTGGTCAAATTTGCTCTTTTTGTTGACATTTTGTGCTGGTAATTTGGTTCATTTTATTAGCATTTTGATTATTTTCCCTATTTTGATTTCTTTATTGATTATTTTCTTTATTTTTTGCCACATTTTTTCATTTTGTTCACATTTCACTAAATATTGTACAAATTTTTCTTTCATATTAACGCTATCTTAGTTTTTTTAATTCTTTTTTCCTATTTTTTGCTATACTTTTTCTTTATGTTTATCATTATGTTCATTTTTGTTCATTTTCTTGGTAGTTCTGAGCATTTTTGTAGATATTTTGCTCATTATCTTACTAGTGTTGGTTTTCTACTTTGTTCATTTTATCTCATTTCTGTTAATTTTTGGTCAGTTTCGTTCATTGTCTTGTTAGCTCCAGACATTTATATTGATTTTGTAGATATTTTGCTGAATATTTTGCTACATATTTTTGTTCATAATCATTTTGTCCATTTTAAGTTCATTTTTGTTAATTTTTTACATTTTTGGTTTGTTTTGATGACAATTTTAACATGCTTTGTCCATTTGTGTTGATTTTTGCACATTTTTTTGTTGATTGTTTGCTGATTTTGTTCCATTTATTGATCATTTTGTTCATTTTTTTGGCCCACTGTTCATTTTCTCAATAACTCTGCAAACTTCTAGAGATTTTGTTGCCATATTTTCTCACTTAGTTGATACTTTGATCATTATTTTTGCTCATTGTTTGGACCGTTTGTTGACTTCGCCTGTTCACTTCATTCATATTAACCGATTATTTTCCCAAATTTGTTTTGTTTGATAATTCTTTACATTTTAGTCCATTTTTGGTGACAATTATGACATGTGGTTGTTTTTTCATTTTTCGTTAATGTTGTTGAATTTTGAAATAGATTTTATTAAATTGAATTATGCAACATGACTAAATATGACATTTTCACCAAATTGTGCAGCTGTGGTGTGAATATGCGTGTGTGCTGAAGCGTGGGGTCCACAGTGTGGTTTCCTGTACGTACGACTTGTAGCAGTGGGCGGCGGACAGCACCCACTGGCTGGAGATGAGGGACCCTCCACAGAAGTGATACCCGGCGTTCAGAGACGCCTGGTAGGGGACGGAGTGCCGGGGACACTCGTATCCTCCGACCACCTTATCGTCTGCAGCGACTGGAGACACAACACATGACCGAATGAAGTGTGAAAGTAATGCACAAACATATGATGGACGTCTATTTAAAATCCTGAGGAATCACATGTGAGCTTCTATAAGCACTAAATCCATGAAATGAAATGGAACAGTATCAGAAATAAAAATGAACAACAACATCCTAATATAGAGTAAATATGAATAAAATGATGACGAACATGACAAATTAATCAATAAAATGAATAGAAATGAAAAAGTAACCAACAAACTGAAGAAAAATGAACAGTATAATAAACAAAATGAAGAAAAATGAACAAAATATGAATAAAATGATGAATATGAACAAAGTAATGAATAAAATGAATAAAACTGAAAAAGTAATCAACAAAATGAAAAAAGAACAATGTAATAAATAAAATGAAAAATGAACAGTATAATATATAAAGTAAAGAAAAATGAACAGTATAACAAATAAAATGAATAAAAATCAACAATATCACAAATAAAAATGAACAAAATACTAAAATTGACTAAATATAAATAAAATGATGAACATGAACAAATTGATCAATAAAATGAAGAAAATGAAAAAGTAATTTAAAAAAATGAACAGTTTAATAAATAAAATGAACAAAAATGAACCAAACATGAATAAAATGTTGAATAAAATGAATAGTAATTACAAAAAAATAATCAGCAAAATAAAGAAATTACTTGAAAAATAAACTAAAATGAACAATATAATGAACAACAAAGAATAATATAATAATATAACAAAATAATGAAGAAAATGCATAAAAATGAGCCACATCATGAAGATAACAAATAAAAATGAATAATATAATAAATAAAATGAACAAAAGTATATAATAAAGGAAATAAAACAGTGAACAAAATATAATGAAAATTAACATTATGATCAGCAAAAATAATAAATTAATTGATGAACATAATGAACAAAAATGAAAACAAAGTCATAATGAACTCAAATGAACAATATCACGAACAAAAATAAATAAAAATATGAAAAAAACAAACTGAAATGGACAGAATACAGTATAAATAAAATGATTGAAATGAAAAAAAATTAACAATGTCATGAATAAAAAAGAATGAACCCAACAAAAAAAAAACTGGCAAAATTATCAAAAATATAAATAATCCAAAAAATAATAAGATAAGCAATAAAAGCAACACAATAATTAACAAAACAGATAAAAATGAACTGAAATAAATAGTATAATGAACAAAATTGAATAATATAACAAAAACGTCCCCTGTTTTAAAGTCACTGATTTAGATCTTACAACTTGCAGTTGGTTGTAAATAAACATGTCGGTTTCCTTACATGCTGCTCCGAGTAAAGCCAGGAATACGAGGGTCTTCATGGTGAGTTTGGCCCAAATGTCTGAAACTGTAAACGGTGACGGCTTATATATGAACACCCGTCCTGTCAGCTCCGATCCCAACATGCGAACTCTGCAGTGTTGTGGGAAAACATCCATATGCTTAAAAACAACAGCACGACCTTGGATCATGTGGAAACTAATGGGAAAACCTCGGATCATGACCCGATACATACACTGATGCCCACAGTGATTCACACACGTATCATATTAGTGAGAAACCACTTTATTTTGACTGAAGAAACACAGAAAAGGTACAATAGGCTGTGAATCAGGCATTTGAATGAAACTGAATAAACGTTATTGGTCTCTTTTAGGGAAATTGATCTGATAAATTCTCAGTCTTCAGTCTCCATCAGCTGTAGTGTTGAACAGTCGGAGGGTTGTGGGGATGAAGGATCTGCCCACTGCTCGTCGCCCACTGCAGCTGCTCCTCTGTTGGGACAGAATGAGGTGAAGAGGATGGTCTTTGTTGTCCATGATTTAATTCAGTTCAATTTTTATTTGTATCGTGCCAATCATAATTGCTGATTATCTCTAGGCGCTTCACAATTAGAGGCCGAGACCTCATGACTATACAGAGTAAACCCAACAGAACCACCGAGAGCAAGACAAGGGCGATGGGGGAGGAAAAACTTCCTTTAACGGATGAGAAAAACCTCCAGCAGAACCAGCGGCTCAAGGTAGGCGGCCATCTGTCTTGACCGGTTGGGCTTAGTGAACAGAGGAGAGACAAAAGAAAAGAGTAGAGATAGAAATGAGATGATGTCCTCCATCTGTCCACCACAGTCCCCAATGAGTCCAGCCTCCATCCAGCCACTGATCCAGCTGCATGTATCCAGAACAAGCTCCGGTGCTGCCCATTACTGTCTCCGAGACACACGTCTCCAGAATGACAAACTGTGGTGTCCCTGTCAGGTGCTCTGTGATCCAGGAAACAACGCAGCTCGTCTCTGAGTATGTGAGGTTGGATTGTATTAAATGCACTTGAGAAGTCAAAGAACATAATCCTCACATAAGCACCAGACCCCTCCAGATGGGCGTAGGCACGTTGAGGACAGCAGCACCCACTCCAGTATGTTCCTTTTATGCAAACTGGAGGGGGTCCAGCGCATGTCTGATGTGGGGTCTTGGCAGTCTCAGAATAAGCCTCTCCGTGGTCTTCATGATGCGGGACTCGAGGGTCTCTAGTCATTAAGTTCAACTGGACATTTAACTTTGGGCACTGGGACGATACATGGTGTTTTCCACAGAGCCGGGACCCTCCCCAGTTGTAGATTCAGCCTGCAGATCTTATGAAGAGTTTCACACAGTTGAGCAGACTGTGCCGCAGCCTGGACAAATATTCAGTTTTAGCTTCAGTTCATACACTTAGTCCATAAGTCAAATAGTGATGGTTTGTGCTATGCCTGAATAACAAGTTCAGTTCTTCTAGAGCAGGGGTCGGGAACCTTTTTGGCTGACAGAGCCATGAAAGCCACATATTTTTAAATGTATTTCCGTGAGAGCCATA
>JAQQAE010022626.1:0-10214 GCA_029823295.1 Pseudamia nigra | reverse complement strand
ACTGCAGCTGTGGGTAAGTGTTTACACTAACAACACTGTGATATGACTTTGTTTGACACTGTGTGGTGAAGTTTTAGAAAGTGACTTTGACTTTGTGCCAAAATTCGTGGATTGTTCCTTGGCCAAAGCTCTAGGCTTCCACCAAATTTATTAGAAATTGGATGAGTAGTTTTTACTTAATCTTGCTGAGAGAGAGACAAAGAAACCAACAAGACGTGAGTGAAAACATAACATCCTTGGTGGAGATAATACATTGTAATATCGCTGACAGGCACTGCGGCGACCTCTGACTCCAGGAGGTCATGGGTCCTGTAGAGTTAAACTGGACTTTTAAAAATACTAAATGAATACATTTTTACCCACACTGTGCAGTCAAGGCGTGGGTAGGATGGTTGGTGCTGTCTGTCCATCTGTGCCAAGTTGGAAACAAATGAACCTAGGTTCACCAGATTCAGCATAGAGGCTGACCTTGGTATGAGCAGCTGTGACTATGTCAAAGAAAAAGGTCGCAAGGTCCTAAAAGTTCATAGCAACTTTATTATCAGATCTACGTGCACCAAATTTGAACACAGTGCGTTGGCATGGCTCTCCATTTCTCCAAAGTTCTAGTTTTCATGAGTCACGCTGGAGTCAGCTGTTTTATTGAGATGCTCCGATAGGTAATCCAGTGGACTACGGTGAAAAGGCATCATTACTTTGTTTTGAGCTTTGCATACAGAAAATAAAAGCTGGGAAAATATGAGTTTGTCCAATTGTCAGTGCAGAGAAATCCACAATACAGGCTGTTTTGAATTTGTATAACTTGTTGAGAACCAATGATGAAAAGCGGGAAACTGTGACACATCAGGGACTTTGGAAAGTCAACGAAAAATCCAATCAACACACTTTATTTTTGTCAACACCCTTACAGAATTCTTTTATAGACACTTACAATAGGTATAGGTACAAGTATGTCACAATATGTAACCTTTAGGGCAAATAACAACTTTTACCATTGGCTGTATTGGGCTTTGAGAGGTTCATATGACAAATAAACATGATTAATTCATAAAACACATGCAGCATTCCTTTCGCGGGGCTTGATGCTTTACCAAGTCAGCAAGGTAGTATTCAGTATACCCATAAGCCACTGAGCAGTTGAGCACCTGCAGCACTCCCATCTCCCCAACCCCCAAATACTGTAGGTCACTTCTGGCATTTGGCACCAACATGTCAACCTTGAAGTTGCAACCAATGGGTGATGTTATAATTACTCTGTCCACTAACATACAGTCTATGGTCTTTACCCACTTAATGTATCTGTCTTCCAGGGGACTAGTTTGGCGAGGCAAATTGGCGCCGTGGCCTATGCAGAGTGCACCTCCAAGTACTCGGAGAACAGCGTCCGTGATGTGTTCCACGTCACCACCCTTGCATCCGTGTCCCGCATCCATCGGCCCCAGCTCAAACGCACAGGCTCACGTCGCGGCCTCAAGAGGGTCTCCCAGCAGCCGCCTCGGACTGAGATTCACGAGCACCCGCCTGCCATTAGAAAGGACCGGGCCAAAAGCTGTGTGCTCATGTGACGGAACAAAGTGCAGCTGTGACGCCCGGACCTGTGCGAGTGGATGAATCATACTGCACATGAACTTAATTTATTGCACTGTATAAAGGACAATGCAATGAAAACAAGAACAAATGCTTTTCTTCAGAGTTCTTTAAGGAATTCATTGTCCATCCTTAGCAAGTCTCCTTGTTTTTTTTCCTCAGTAGCTGAGCTTTTATCGAGTGAGGCCATTGAGGTGACAAAATGTATCTTATTTAACGCTTTTACTTGAACAAAGTGACAGAGATGGTCATGGATGTTAACGGGCTGGTTTGCAAATGAAAGAGACAGATAGAAAAAAAATCTAAAGAGAATACTAGACTATTTGTTGACAGATTACTTTTTGGGCTGTTACAGTGCTGGCCTTGACCTCTGTTGTGTTGTTTCCTGTTTTGAAGTGCTATTTGCTCTTTAAGTGTTTAAATGAAGCACAATATGATGCACGCAAACTGTTATCTGTAAATGTCAGGGAATAGACAATATTCCACTTCATATGGGTTAAAAAGAAACGTCGTGGGCTGAGATGACGCTAATTTTCTTAAACCACAAGTGCTTTTGATATTAACACCTGAATAACCACTCACCACATAATACTGAAGTGTTGTGAAATTAATATTGTTCTAATAATCCACACTGGGAAAGAAAGTCACAGAGGGAGAAAAGTGGGTGACTGTTATATTGTACATGTGATAATGAAATAAAAACAAACTTCTGATGAGTTATGACATTCATTTGGCTGTGATCCCGAAAGGCCTGATCTTCAGTTCGTGTGTATAAATGGAAAACTTCTGATTCATTCTGTTTCTGACTCTATTGCAGTTCACTGAAGCAGAGAGCACAGAGCTTTCCAGCTCAGTTTTACTGAAGACAAGAACATTTCTCTTTGAAAAAGCCTATTTCTGCTGCGGACGAAATAACATTTCACACAAAGAAGAAAGTTAGTGTCTCCTAAATAAATCTCTAGCTCAGAAATGGGAAAAACAAAAAGTAACATTGCAGATACAAGTACAACCATGAGCATACTTAATGCATGGGGTAAAATGTCTGCTTAATTACAATTAAAATGACATAAAGTGATTAAATGGCTCATTGCAATGTGTTGCATCGCATTGGATTTTAAAATAAAAATAAACAACATGCTAAAGAGCTCATTTAAGAGGGACAAACATAGACTGTGCCTACATTAAAGCAACAGCTGGCTTGAGCATCAGATAAGGACTTTTTTAAATTAACAAACTCGAGTAAGCCATGAATTTTAAGTGAAAGGAGAGAGATGCAAAATCACACAAATATGCTGCACTCACTCCCTGACAGCTGCTTCTACAATCTGACAACCTCACATGACTAACACTGAGAGTAACATAAAAATATCTGGTGGGATGTGAGTATGCAGATAATCTAATATCTCAAAATCAGCCTTTTTAGATGTGCATGATTTGTCATTTTTCAAAAACAAAGGTTGCTTACGGGCTTTAGAACTCAAAGATATATAATAATGAGTCTGCATTATTGTAATTAAAGCAAAAAATAATGCTTAAATTTGCAGTACTTTATCACATGCAGCAGGGAACCTTAATACATGGGATATACACCTCTATGTAAGTGTGAAATGAAAAAATGACTTTTGATGACCCCTTTAAAATTACATATTTATAAAGTGTAGCACCTAAGTCTTCTAATTCAATAAAAAGATCTGCTGTAAAGCTCCATCTCTATGAGTAATGTGTCCTGACCCGTCCTCCTTTACAGTCCAGAGGGTTATTGGAGTGATCGGGTTTGAAAGGAAGCCAGGTCTAATATAGTCTAATGTTCTGTTGGAACTGGTACTGTATATTTTAACATTTTTTATTTATTTAAATTAAATTGTGTGGAAGTACATACCATTTTTCAAAAAGTTCAGTTTGTGCTTGTCAAAAGATGAGTCTGTTACAAATATAATCCATAACATCTTTTTCATATTCATATACAAATCTACAGAATAACAATACAACAAAACTGTTCTGCAACATCAGGCTGTATGTGAATAGGCTGAGTGTCGTGCAGCTTAAGAAATGAAAACATCTGTTACAGACCACAAGCCTTGGAGTGTGACCTTTAACTAGGGCTCTTGTTCCGTTTCCCACCACCATGGACAAGTCCCTGCAGCAAATCACTGCCTCAATGACAAACGGCAAAGTGACATTTCACAGTCCTGCTGCCATGTTGCAATGCGTGGAACGTGAGGTCGCTGTGCACGCCTGAGGCGAGACCAGAGCAGACCTCCAGTCAGGGGCAGAGGACATCAGCCCAGATGGCAACATAACAATCTGCATATATACAGCATATGACAATGACCACATAATTATTTAACCACTAGTGCTGGTGGATGAAAAGAGCAGGTCAGAGTCAGGGATAATGATCCTCAATGACATGGAGGAGCTCTGACAACAGGGCATTTGATGTAGGTTTACAAACCATATGAAATGTCATTTTCTCCATTACCATTAGAAAGAAAAAGCCTGATGGCTATGTTCATCATCAAATTAGCGTCACATCTCTGACTACACAAGTAAAAGCTTAATTTCTGCAAAGCAGCAGCAGCTCTTCGACAGTTCAGTGAAATCAGGTTATAAGGAAAACGAAGAGTGACCTCTGCTCTGAGGCAGCCTCCGCTTTGTTTGCTGATGCTACACAGAATGTGAAAGATGTCACTTTGCAGTCCTTTTGGCCTGTGGCTGGGGAACAAACATATATAGCAAACAGTCATCAGTCTTACCTTACAGCCTCTCAATGTCATCCTGTAGCACTAACAGCCAAGAGGAGCAGATCTACAGAGAAGAACTAAAGTTGCACTGAGCAGCTATTTATCTACTATTGTCAAATGTTTCCCAGTGAATGGAAGATGTGTGCGAAAACAGCTGAGATAAGTAGGAAACTCAAAGTTAAATGAATCAATTGAATGCTGAAGAGTTTGGTGACTGCAGGTCTTTACAAGTTTAAGTCCTAAAAATCAAATTCTATAAATCAGACGTGAGGCTGTTCAAGGACCCACAAAACTCTGAAAAAAAGTATTTAAATATTTTAATTTTAGCTATTTAGCCAGCATAAGTGTCCAGATCCAGTTCCAGTAGCTGAATATTGTATGTGCCCTTGTCTCGGATGAACAAACAACCTAGAAATCATTGTGAATTAGCTGACATATATTAATGAGGGAGAAATGAGGCAAGTGAAGAGCATACAGTATACGTCCTTTTCCTCAGTAGTAAACGTGTCCCACGCAGGCTAACATGAGTTCTTCAGCCTTCTATGTACTATGTGGTATGTCTATGAAACCTATAAAATATCAGAAACCTTTAAAATATTGTGAGGATACTTGGATCTTTAATTACTTATGCCTTATTTCTCCATGCTTTGCCTCTGGGACATCAGCCAGCAGCAAAGACATAGTATCCTCTGTAAAGGACACTTCTGTGAATCATTGCTTCGACATAGCAGGATGGCACCATGCACAACAACACAAGTCAATGTGCCAGTGTTTCACCTCAGGATGTAGGGCCCTGCTGGTTTACAGTGTACCAACGTGACATACGGTGCGGTGAAAAAGTATTTGGCTCCTTCCTGACTCCTTATTTCTTGCATATTTCTCACACTTAAATGTTTCAGATCATCAAAAAAGTTTCAATATTAGACAAAGATCATTTGAGCAAATGCAAAATCCAGTTTGTCCATGATGAGTTAATTTAGTAAGGAAAAAGAAAACTTGGAAGAGTGGTCAGCCTACTGAAATTACTCCAAGTGCATCAGTGACTCATCCAGGAGGTCACAAAACAACCCAGAACAACATTAAAAAACTGCAGCTCTCAGTTGAGGTCAGTGTTCATCAACAATAAGAAAGAGACTGGACAAAAACGGCATCCATGGCAGAGTTAAAGGTAAAAAGCACTGCTGACTAAAAAGAACACAAAGGCTTGTCTCACCTTTGACATAAAACATCTTGATCATCCCCAAGACTTGGGAACATATTATGTGAACTGACGAGACAAAAGCTAAACTGTAAAATCTGGTGTAAAACTGATACAGCATCTCTTTCAAAGAACAACAAACCAACAGTCCGACATGGTGGTGGTATATGATCGTCTGGGTTGCTTTGCTGCATCAGGACCTGCTGTAACTGAACCATTAATTCTGCTCTGTACCAGAAAATCCTGAAGTAGAATGTCTGGTCATCAATTCATGACCTCAAGCGCAGCACGGCAGTAATCCAAAAAACACCAGTAAGTCCTCCCCCGAATGGCTGAAAAGAAAAAAATAGTAAAGGTTTTGGACTTAAATCCAGTTGAGCTGCATGACCTTAAAGGTGATGGTGACAAGGTTGTGACCTCCTGCCCTGAAGGTGTTGCTTTCACTCTTGCATCACTGTATTATTAGACTGGTTGCTGTGCATGATATACAAAAGCTAGTTAGCATTTGTTAGTTTACCTGTCCAGAAGAAACATGGAGACCTCAAAATGGCTTTTCAGCCCTTTTAGATTCTTCAGCTCACATCATCAATCAAAAACAGATATTTATTCAGGCCTTACTCCTCTTGTTTATTGTGTTGTATTCGAGATAAATAGTGGAACAAACTATTGATTTCAGACTCAGCCATTTCTTTGCAGGATTCATCCATTGTGTCTGGCAACCCCTGATGGCGATGACACTTGACATCAGCTGAGTGATGTTACTGGGTGTGGCATCTTTGCTGAGTATTTTTTTTTATCACTGTATTACTTTCTTCAAGAATATAAAGATTTTAATTCCTGAAAATACTATCCAGTGCACCTTTAAGCACATCGTTCATCTGTGAATTTAAGACAATTTTGCAAAGAGGAGTGAACAAAGTGCGCCTCAGTGGCTCACCTGATCCACATGGCTCAGATCTAATCGCCATATCCTGGGTTTGAATGTGACTTGCAGACCTTTTATATTATCTCTATGAATAAAGGTTTAACGGTCCTAAAATAAATTAAAAAAAAAGAAAAGTGAACAATCCTCCTCAGTGATGTGAAAGACTGATTGCCAGTTATTGCAATTGCTTGATTGCAGTT
The DNA here is from genome assembly GCA_029823295.1 of Pseudamia nigra. Classification (NCBI taxonomy): domain Eukaryota; kingdom Metazoa; phylum Chordata; class Actinopteri; order Kurtiformes; family Apogonidae; genus Pseudamia; species Pseudamia nigra. Next base: position 3,563 of record JAQQAE010022626.1, on the reverse strand, counting down.
GTTGCTGCCAAATGTGACACAACCAGTCATTAGGTTTAGGGTGCAAATACTTTTTCACACAGGGTCGGGGAAGTTTTGGATAGCTTGTTGTCCTTAGAATCATCATTTAAAAACTGCATTTTGTATAAAATTGGGTTATCTTTATATCACATTAAAATATGTGAGAAACTGAAACATTAACAAGGAATCAGCAAGGGGGCACATATTTTTTCCCAGCAATAGTATTGACTCTAATGACCTTTTAAGGGTTCAAATGCGGGTACAACCTCCATTATACAGCTCATGGTTTCAGATAATTCAGCCACATGTAAAATTATGTCACACATGGTAACATAAATAGTTTACATGTAATTATGGAGATGGTGACATAGGATACTTATTACTCACATGCAAAAGAAACCACTGTTTGTGCGCTTTGGGCAACATTCTCTTTTCCTACTATTGCTTTTGCTTTATTATTATTATATGTATCATTAGTTTGACACAAAAACACTTTGCAGGGGGTCCATTTTTCATTTTAATTCCTCTGTAAAGTGGTGCTGAGCAGTGACCAGAAGGGCTCAACCCTCCTGCATCTTTAATGTCTTTCCTGCTCACTCAGTGTCAGTGGTCATAAAACTACACCCAGATGCACCGTGGGTAGAAAACGGCTGACACACGGCTCTATTATCAACTCCATTTTACACAAATCCCTGCTTTTAACATTTCAGCAGAAGGGAATAGAGAGAAATAAGGCTGGCAACGAGCATCTACCACCCAATGCAAGCAACACAATAACAATGGCAGGGTAATGGCTGCCGTGTCAATGGGAGCGAGTGAGTCATAAAAAATGCAGGACCCATTTAAACAGTATGTAAAATTGAGCAGATTAAAAATATATGTGGCCTGTGTCCGCGAGGGCTAAAGCTGCTGTTCTTTTTGAGCAACAACGAACGCGGCAAATTTGCAGATTCAAGGCGACAGTGAGCAAAGTGACAAAACAAAAATGCTGTGTCCTGTATGTGTGTGTATCAGGCAGGGATGGAGATTTTAATACTACGGTATTCTTTGCTTCTATTTTTACCCGGTAGTTTGTTAATTTTTAGATGATATTTAGGTTCAGTGTCTCCAAGCCTCTTGTTTTATAAATTATAACAGATTTTTTAAAAATTGGATCGATTTTTCTTCTTTTTTTCATTTTGCTGATTATTTTATTCATTTTTTGGCTCATTTTTTTTTGATTCGCTCAATGACCTTGTTCTTTTCTATTCATTTTTTATTTGCATTTGATTTGTTCATTTGATGATTTGATGATAATCCATCCATCATCATCCATCATCCATCCATCATCCATCCATTCATCCATCATACATCCATCCATCCATCATCCATCCATCAATCATCCAGCCATAATCCATCATCCATCCATCCATCCATCATCCATCATCCATCCATCATCCATCCATTCATCCATCATACATCCATCCATCCATCATCCATCCATCCATCATCCATTCATCCATCATCCATCCATTCATCCATCATCCATCACCCATCCATCATCCATCCATCACCTGTCATCCATCCACCCATCCATCCATCCATGATCCATCAATCCATCAATCCATCCATCATCCATCCATCCATCCATCATCCAGCCATCCATCACCCATCCATCACCCATCACCTGTTATCCATCCATCCACCCACACATCCATCCATGCATGCATCATCCATCCATCATCTAGCCATTCATCACCCATCCATCATCCATCCATCATCCACCCATCATCCATCACCCATCATCCATCCATCCATCCATCCATCCAGCCATCATCCATCCATCATCCAGCCATTCATCATCCAGCCATCCATCACCCATCTATCATCAATCCATCATTGATCATCCATCATCATCATCCATCATCCATCCATCCATCCATCATCATCCATTCAGCCATCATCCATCATCCACCTATCATCCATCATCCATCCATCCATCATCCATCCATCATCCAGCCATCCATCACCCATCCATCATCCATCCATCGATCCATCATCCATCATTATCCATTCATCCATCATCCATCCATTCATCCATCATCCATCATCCATCCATCATCCATCCATCACCCATCATCCATCCATCCATCCATGATCCATCCATCATCCTTACATCCACCCATCCATCCATCTATCCATCCATCCATCCATCCATCCATCAATCCATCCATCCATCATCCATCTTCCATCCATCCATCCATCCATCGTCCATCCACATTAGTATTTTTAGTCCAGGTCGTAGAGTTTAGCTCTTTTTTGCATTAATGTGTAAAATACATGCAAATAGATAAAATGTTTCAATATTTGGATTCTTTCATTGAAAAAAATGTAGATGTCAGTGTATAATGAAATTTTGGGCCAGTTTTGACTTATTTCAGAATAGAAAATTAAATATTTGATGCTCCTAATTTGCTACAAAATGACTCCTCCCTAACATGCGATGATAAAAACATGTAAAAATGCTTCTGGCAAAGAGGCAAATATAAAGGGTGATGCCTCTGATTTTTGACTGTTGCAAGTTTAACAAGGTAGCAAACAAAGCTGACAGTTAACGGCCTATCTTGTCAAATTGTTCCAGTGACACTAATTCAGACTAGGACACCAAACCGGTTAGTTTGTCAGATAGTTTCTGTGTTTGTGACCTGGCTTTAAGTACTTTAAAATGAAGAGATGCTTACAGACAGCTTTCAGGTCAGAGGGTGTGACTAAAATACTGTCAAAATACTTTAAGAAGCTTGAGGCCAGCAGCTAATGAGGAGTAAAGTGTGAGAGCATTTGGGTTCATCACAGACAAGTGTAGTTTGACTTCAGGCAGGTGAATGGCTGAGTAAATACATACCAAAGAGTTGATCTAAAGAAGCTCAGTTATAGAAGATGTGGACCTGCAGATCACAATTATCTGCTTTAATGGCTTATCTCAAACTTATTATTATCTTCCTTATAACTAATCATCATTTGTACAGTTGTACATCCCTGTTCCCAAAAAAATCTATGTTTAATCCCAGAGAACGCAAACACATCGAACATGAGAAATGTCATTGTTTATTAATTAATTTTACAGTACGTGCCCTTTTGAATGTGATGCCTGTTTCGAAAAAGTAGAGTCAGGTTCATGTTTACCAGAGTGTTGCATCAGCTCTGCTTTTAACAACACACTGCGTTTAGGGATTGAAGAGACGAGTTGGTGTAATTTTGAAAGTTGGATGTTTTCCATTCTTGCTTGATGTAGGATTTCAGCTGCTCAACAGTTTAGGGTCTCTTTTGTTGGATTTTACGTTTATTTAATGTGCAAAACATTTTCAAAACCTCAGGACTGCAAGAAGCCAGTTTAGCATCTGGACTCTTAGTATTGAGCCATGCAGTTCAAATATCTTTGACAAATTTGGCTACCTTCTCCTTACGCTGCGTCTCCCTGTACTCCTGTTTACTCTCGACCTGGCCTCTCCTTTCCACCTGGTCTCCTGAACACACAGTATGTCCACCTTCCTCCTCTGCATCATGTCAGCCAGCTCTCTAGCTTT
>JAQQAE010022625.1:0-10214 GCA_029823295.1 Pseudamia nigra | reverse complement strand
TGACTCCAATTTAACATGAGTTTGAATGTAACTGGTTAAATCCAAACACAGCCACATCCCCAGTTATAAGAGGGTGTACACACCTGTGCAACCTCATCTCAGTTTATTTTTACTTCACCTCCCTGAAAAATTTGTTTTTCACTTGCATTGCACAGGTTATAGGTCACATTACAGGGGGAAAGAGTTGTGAATTTATTTATCTTGGTGTCAATTTTTTCCATCACAAAAACCTGGCATTTGAACAGGAGTGTGTAGACTTTTCATATCCACTGTATACAACTTACTGACTTCATGTTTGAGTCATTTGTGTTTGTGTTCTACTGGATTTATACAGTACATAAGGTGGTGATTTTCCATTTATTTGCATTTCTGTTTTATCACAGGAAAAAAAATACACAACATAATGCACAAAAGTGAACAAAGTAAGCAACAACAAAGGAAAAAAAATAATCCAGTAAATTAAAAACTGAACAATAGGCTATATCAAACAAAATTAAACAGAAATGAACAAAAAACAGAACATATATTATTTATAAGTAAGCAGCTAAGTCAGTAAAGTTACATAGTATTGTGACGTGATCTACTATGTACACATGTATCCATGTCTCAGCCCATTTGGAGCTGTGGGTGTGGACCAGCGGCGGAAATCAAATAATTTTTGATCATTTTGTACCAAATGGCCCCAGTGTAAGTGTCTAACAAATGTATTGATTTTAAAGTGTAATGATGAGGTAATCATTAATTAGTATAAATGAACAAAAGCATCAACAGATTAAAACAACGTCTTTTCTGAGCTATTATTGTTGACATGGGATTGAAAGTGTCAGTCTTCAGTCGTTTTCTTCATAGGGTGCTATGACTTCAGTTGACCACTAGATGTCACCAAAGAGAACTGTGTTGAAAAGATTCGAGGAATAAACCCTTTTTCAATACAACCTTCAATGCTTCAAGAAAGCTTCATTTGGCCATCACTGTTAATAAGTACGTTGAAGAGTACACATTCCTTATATTAAAGATTGGGCTTTAGTTAATTGCTTTATATCGCTTGCTGAATCCAATCTCACCTGTGCAGTCACACTTATGAAAATGTGAGAATGCCGTGCTTCTTTACCACTGTGCACAAAAAACAAGAACCTTCTTCACAGTCCTTATAATTTCCGGGGAATGCTGCCTCCTATGGAAATAGTATAAAAGATTTTCCGTCTTTATAGATAAGGGCAATCACAAATTATACAAATATAAGGAACATTCTGATAAAAATAAGATTAAAACCTAGAATATCTTGCAATATCTGAAGAGATTGCGTGGGATTGCTGACTCAAAATAGTTGAACTTGCTGTAAAAGTTCAAGAGTAAAATTTATAGATATTTGAACTACTGTATTATGAAGTGTTATGATGAACTATACTATTCAGTGGAGAAGTAATCAAAGGATCCAAGGGGCATCCAAGGATGAAGGAACATCAAAGGGCCAAAGGCAACAACAGTGCAGCATTGCCATGGTAACCACATGGCATGGCACTTTAGTCACAAACATTCTGTTTGAGTAAACCATTCATTTCCTATGGGAAAAATTGTCAACAAACCTAAATTATTTAAAAACTACAAACAATTGATTTATAAAAAGTAATAGCTGACATGTGCTGAAAGAGCTTGATGTTAGGTTTGAATGGTGTTATGGCCCCTGGGATCCACGACAGGAGGATATGTCCCCTAGAGCAGGGGTCCCCAACCACCTACCGGGGACCCCTGCCCTGGAGGACCCCAGTCAGTGATTAACTGACCCAGAACACCTGTGGCGCCTGGTAGTGATGGTGAGATGAAGCTTCATGAAGCATTGAAGCCTTTCATCAACTTGGTTCAGTCCAGTGCAAAGCTTCTTGTGGCTTCATTTGCTCTACTATGCCATCTGTTGGCAAAATTAATTAAAATCAAGCTATTACAATTTCTGTGGTTTGAGTGTGCTTTTGCACTGAATTGAATAAAGTTACTTCCCGTGACGTCAGTAAATGTATGATGCACTCATTGTCATTTAGTGTTTTATGCAGCTTCCATCAGAAGCAGCTCTCATACATTTAATTCTTCATTTAATATTTCGGTGAAAACACATGGAAAGGTTAGCTGGAACGTTTTTCTGCATGTCCACATTGTTCTCAGGGGATAAGATCCTTCTATCTCTCACTCTCTGTCTACACTCTCCAAACTATCTAAACGCTCTCCAAACTCCGAACTGACCACAACTCTCCTTTCCTCTCCTGGGATTGATGCCCGTGGGTAAGAGGAAAGGTGGGGGACTGGTGATGTTTTTAAACAACTGATGGTGTAACCCTGCAACACAAACCGTATCACTATAGAAGAGCAGCTCTGTAGCAGGGACTTTTAGCTACTGGTGGTTAGCATTCAGCCATATTGCATCCTGCACGAGTTTTCACGTTAGTGTTGACTTTTTACATCCCTCTCGGCCACTGCTGCCGCTGCAGACACAACACCCACAGGCCCTTAACTCTTATTTCTAGGGACTTTTAATCACCTCTCTCTGCCACTCTACCCATGTTTTCGCAGTATATTAAGTGTCCCGCAAGAGACAATAAAACACTGGACCTATTATATGCAAACATCAGGAATGCACTATTATTTATTCTGTCAACACTGTGTGCTGCTGCTACAAAGAAATGTCCCCAGTGTGGGATAAATAAAGTATTATCTTACAAAACAATATATACTAATCAAAATGAACAAAAATGAAATAAAATTATGAAAGCTACTAAATAATCAAGGGAATTAACAATGTTAGATTTATTGAAGATTTCATCACATTATCACATTTCTCAAACTATGCTGTTCATTTTAATTCATTTTGTTGATCAGTTTTTTGTTTTGTTCATTTATTGTTTCTTTCATTTTTGTTTAACCATAAATATGGAACAGCTCAGACATAACACAGATTACTGGATTTTAAGATGTCAACTGCATTTTTGCATACTTTGTGTCTAAATAATGACCATTTAAGACATTCTATAATTTCACTGTTACATTTAAATTTAACACTGGTGTTTGCAAGACTCCTGGTTGTAAAGACAAAGAAGGGACCAAAAGTGTGTGTAGAAAAGACTTGTTTAATTATTTTCATAAACATAAAAGACAATTTGACAAAAACATATTTAAGGAACAGAAATTCCAGCATGAAGGCCTCAGTGTAACAGTAAATTCAGAATTTTAAGTGTCAAATCTGAACTTAATCAAAACAGAATCATAAAGAGGAGCATGCGAAAATGGTAAGTCAGTAAATGTGATTATCACAGTTCTATTTTTATTCTAATTCATTGTTGCTGAACTTGAAATTAAGTGGAATCCAGTTCTGACTCCAACCACTGGGGACAATCACGCCATCACTGACATCAAAGTTTCAGAGGACAAAATGAAGCGGTCGTCTTCATTAGGAGGTGTCCATGGGAGCATTTTCTGAAACAGGAAAACCACAATTATCTTCGTTGCCCACGGGTCTTCGTCATCCAAAATTTACCCCTTATTACACAACAATGGCTTTTAATTCAATCTTTAACCTTAAATGCACCACAGGAGATCAAAGAGTACCAGTCTGTGTGATACATGTGTAAACGGAGGGAACCGAGCCCGTTCTGTGTCTGCACCCAAACCGTGGAACGAGCCATTCCATGTCAAAAAGGCTCAGACTCTTGAAACTTTTAAATCCTGTAAAATGTAATTTTACTCCTTGGCTTTTAACACAGCATGAGAACTGTGCGTTCTGTCTTTTAGTGCACCTTTGACTCTTACTTTTTTTAGTGTCTTTTACCCTTCTTAGTTTCTTTTAGTTTTTTGTGTCTTCTCTTTTAGTGCGTTTTAGCCTTTTTAGGTTTATTTATTACATTTAAGTTTCTTTTGTCTTTAGTGTGTTTTGGGCTTTTAAGTCCTTTAGTATTTTTTTGGATGTTTTACATCCTCTGGTGTACTCTCTGTGGGAGGTGGTCCATGTATAGGTGTGTGTTACATGCTTTCTGTACATCTATTTCTGTGTACAGCACTTTGACAACCATGTGTTTATTTTTTTAATGTGCTATAGAAATAAAATTAATTGTATATTTTATGAGGTTTAAACAGAAACAAGGGATCTTCTCAAATGTCTGAGTTAGTATTACTGTAGCACTGTAAACTGCCAGTATGTGAAATGATGCTTTACTTATTATCAGAGGTGGGTAGTACCTTCACATGTACTTTTCACTCTTGCTAAGTTACAATTGCGATGAAAAAAAATGTACTTCTACTCAGTTATGCTTGGGCACAACTCAGCGAGTAAGAGTGCAAAAGCTTGACATGAACAAAAAAACAAACAAAAAAAAAATCAATTATTTTTAAAATTTTCATTCAATAATGAAAATGAACAAAAATTGAACAAAACAGTCAAGGAAACTATTAAATATGAAACACAACATGCACTAAAGAGCAAAATAGTCAAAAATCACCACAATTAAAGGAAATACTGTAATGAGGAACATTAACTTAATGAGCAATACAATCAAAAATTAGGGCAAAAAAGTCAACAAAAAGCAACAAAATGAGCAAAAATGATCAAAATAATCACCAAGATAATAAAAATTAACAAATAAGCAACAACAACTGAACAAATAACATAATAAGCAACAAAATGATAAAAGTAAACAAATTAAGCAACAACAGTGGTTTAAAATATCAATACTAATGGAAAAAAATGAACAAAATAACTAATGATCAACTGATATGGGTTTTTCAGGGCTGATACCGATTATTAGTAGTTAAGGAGGCCGATAACCAATATTTGGAGCAGATATTCAGTGTAAAAACTGGCGTAAAAATGTAGAATAATACAAACACTTAACCTTAGGTTTAAATGCCTAAAGCAGGTTTATTTAACCAAACAGAAAATAAATATCTCCAGAAGTGCATGGATCCTAGACTCACAAGTTATTGTAGTAGATGTGAGCTGTAGTTTGTCATGTGACTTTCACACAAACACACACTATTCTCCACATTACATACATTCTCCCCATTGCCAAGATGTCATATATACATAGTCTGCTGAGCGTTTACAGCCAGACCGGCAAGCTAATGTTATGGTAAAAACTAATCAGCCTCCACCTTTGCGTGCTTCCCTACAATAAAACAAGTGAATTGAGTTTTTTTACACATTCTCTCTCAATCACACACATATGCTTTTACTATCACGGACTGTTTGACTGTTGATATGATCAGCAGCTTCTTTCAAGTAATTCACAGATATGTCGGGAGGTACGTTAGAGATATGGGAGGTATATGTTAGCGGCAGCTAATGTTTACTCCGCTCTATTCTGCTACACACTAACATTGGTGGTAGTTGTGAGACATAGAGCACTAGTTTATTACAATTTCAGGAGAGTTTTCTGTGTTTACTTTCGACACATATGCTTGCTCTCCGGAGCTTGAGTTCTCCACACGAGAAAACGTCATCTCTCTGCCGTGTGTGTGTGAGGACACACACACGGCTTACACATACTGTGGCTTGTTTAACCAATCACATCCATCCGTGGGTGGAACAATGCTTGAGACAGAAGCGGCAGGAGAAAGAAGTAGAGAGAGGGGTGGCTAAGCCGAGATAACCCAGTTTTTAATTGATTTTTTGATATCGGCCCGTTGGATTTAAAAAACACAGATAAAGATATACGTCAAAATTCCAAATACCGGCGCCAATAATCGGCCCGGCCAATAATCGGTCAACCTCTAAAAATAACCAACAAAAATGATTAAAATAAGCAAAAATTTAAAAAGTGACAAAATACCTATTTGAACACAGTATGTCATGCTGTAATATATTCATATATATTATGAAGTTACTTACTACTTGATTAGATTTATATGGGATTGTTTTCCACTTTTACTTGAGTACTTATGTCAAAGAGTACCGGTACTTCTACTTGAGTCATGAGAATTAGAAATTAACAACACTGTTACTTGCGTACTGTATATGCTTACTTTACACAACACTTATTACATTCACATTACTTCAGGGCAATATAAGAATGTCACCATAAAAATCTACACATTGATAGTGATGATTAGCACAATAAATGTTAAATACTTATTTTCTGCAAAGGTGGATGCTGGTTTCACAATCCTCTCTCCATGTCTGCGTTATACTTAAGTTTCTAAACCAATTTACTCGAAACTTTCCACGGTTATTAACCACTTTCTTACTTTCTCTGCTCTGTCAGCTTTTGGGACAGGTGGTGCCACTGGGTATAAGTATAATTGTGCTATTTGGTGCTGATCTGTTTCAGTAGATTTTATGAGGAAGGATGAAACAAACTCCAGTTTTATTCAAGTTCAAGTAAATTATCCACTGAAAATGGCAGCATACAATCATGTTTCTGTTTTGTCCACATTCAAATACCTGATGTGATGCAATAGCTTGAAAATGGTAGAACCAAGTTACTTTTTATGTAGCATGTAGTGGTGCTGTTGTTTTTCAATTCAGGGCAGTCGGTGCAGCCGAAAGGAGAAGAAGAAGATGATGTGATAAAGTGAAAGCGTCTGACAGAATTTACTTGACATTTGCTAAAATTATTAATCACAATCTAATGTCAATTCTACCAACTTTTGCAAATGGTGCCGTTACTGCTTGGTACAATGAAAACTTAACTGACTGAAAGTGGACAAACCAGTTTTCTTGGAACTTGCCAAGGTTAGTGACAGCTATAATATCTCCATCCTGTCAACTTTTGGGATATGTGGCGTTACTGCTTGTAACAGGAGTAAATGTTGACTTGCAGCCTCATATATTGTAACCACTCACAGGTGCTATTGTAACAAGACAATCAACATTCTTACCACTGCACCTGTCAGTGGTAAGAATGTTACAGCTCTATACAGCTTTGTCTCTATAATTCTTATTATAGAGACAAAAGAAATTGTCTATCATAATAAATAGGGCTGTCAAAATTAATTGTTAATCCTGATTAATCCATTTGCACGATTAATTAGATTAATTTTTTTAACACAATTAATGTGTTGACGTGATTAACGCACAATAACTCATATACAGTGGATCTCAAAAGTCTACACACCCCTGTTCAAATGCCAGGGTTTTGTGAGGTAAAAAGGTGACACCAAGATAAATAAATTCACAACTTTTTCCACTTTTAATGTGACCTATAACCTGTACAACGCAACTGAAAAACAAACTGAAATCTTTTAGGGAGGGGAACTGGGGATGTAGCTGTGTTCGGATTTAACCTGTTACATTCAAACTCATGTTAAATTGGAGTCAGCTCACACCTGTCACCATTTAGAGTGCCTTTGATTAACCCCAAATAAAGTTCAGCTGTTGTATTAGGCTTTTCCTGACATTTTTGTAGCCTCACCTTCCAGCACAAGCCATGGTCCACAGAAAGCTTCCAAAGCACCAAAGGGATCTCATTCTTTAAAGATATCAGTCAGGTGGAGGGTACAAAAGAATTTCCAAGGAATTAAATATACCATGGAACACAGTGAAGACAGTCATGATCAAGTGGAAAAAATATGGCACAACAGTGGCATTAACAAGAACGGGATGTCAGTCCAAAATTGATAAGATGAGAAGAAAACTGGCCAGGGAGGCTGCCAAGTGAGGTAATCACTTGGCATTTTCCGTCATACCGTAGGAACGGTATGACGGAAAATTTTAGTGGTTTTGAAACCATGACGTTTTCATACCGTGGTATACCGTAAAACCGGTAACCGGCCCATGCCTATACGGGTGTAATACATACTTTCTATGGGAGTTTTCGTGGGTCTCAGAACAGATTCATTTGTCTTTACATGTATTCCTATGGAAAAACCAAACCCCACCTAATGAATGTTTCGCCCAACAAACGTGATGCCACAACAGATTAATTTTGTTCCCCGAAGTTCCACTGTATCAAGGAAAAACAACTTCTTTAGTACCATTATTTACTCTTTCCAAATCAATTTAAATGTAAAAGTATAAGTCTTTACACATTTTGAAACAAATTACATTAGTTACTGATAAAAACAATGACCCAAGTGTAAAAAAAAGAAAAAACACATCTCAGCAGAACATTACAGAGGTTCTGTTAAGTTCTATAAAGCAGGTGCAATTTTCTTTAGTTACACAAGTTTAAATTAGAAAAAAAAAAATACATTTTAATATAAAGTAAGTACTTTTAGTTGTGTCTATATCACCTATCATGAGTGTTTTTGCTCCCACAAAATGAAAACCAAATGAGTATTAATCGTGATTAATTGAAATTAATAGTGACCCTGTGGTTAATTTAGATTAATAATGAATGGGTATTAATTCTGATTAATCAAAATTAATCCACAGTGACCCTGTGATCATCAGATTAAAAATTTTAATCGTCCGACAGCCCTAATAATAAATCATCATCATTAAATCACAACATAAAATATCTGTCAAGTTGCTGCCGAGCTCTAAACTGAATTTAATTCATGCACATGACACAGGGTCTGAAAATCAAACTCACGTTTTTCACTGAAGAGGAAAGAATCCTCATACTCCTTCATGTACTGAGAGGATCTCGCCTCGTCCAGAAACAGAGAGTAAACTCGTTTAATGTCCTCCACCTGAACCTCTGTCCCCTGTAGATGACAAAACACAGAGGTCATGAGCTGCAATGTAGTCTTATCAGCTGGTGTTTCAAAATTAAAATCACTAAGATGTAAAAACATCACAGCGTTGCAGGTTAAGCTGTTTCAAATTGAGCTCACTTTGCGTCTGCGACACACCACTCCAGCTGTACTGATGAGCTGAATGGCATAACGCAACGATGTCTCCATCCCGATACGAGTCAGGACAGTGAGGGCCTCTTCGCTCAGCTCCACATCCTCCTCCTCACACCTGAAATGAGGCCAGGATGAGCAGCTTCAGTTAAGCAACCAATGCACACGCAACACTGTGCTCATTAAACAGGATGAAAGCAGAGTCTCACCGGATTTTGAGGATCTGCTTTGTCTCTTTTTCGCTGTACGGTGAGGTGACGATGATGAGCAGGCGATCCAGTAGGTCCATGGGGATTCCATGAGGGCTCTGATAGTTTGTACCACGGATACTGAGAGAGGAAAAAGTATGATTATTCAGATATCAAACCAAGAAACAACTAGTGATCAACACTTCAAATCCATACTAACTAGTCTTTGAAAAAAATAAGACTATTGATAATCATCCATTTTCACCATTAACTACCATTTCAGCACTGATGCTAAATACTGTACATGTCATTGTGCACCTGAGATAATTTAGACTTAACGGTGCAGTTGATAATGCTGGCAAACTAGCTAGTAGCCTGTGGTTTGTCACACTCCACTGTAAATGATTAGACAAGTGACCTGCCAGTCAACTGCAGAGCTAGCAACTGTAGCGTATCTAACCACAGGATGACAGAGATAGCCTGTATTTCAGATTCCTTCACTTCCTTCTGGTACAGGTAAGAACAGTCATACTAGCTTGACAGCAGTGAGGTTGTAAGCTGTATTGACCGTTTCATCCTTTATATCGGTTCGCCACAAACAATCAGCTTCACTTTGTACTTTGAGAATAAAGTGATGAGAAAGGTCAAAGTCAGTGCATGCTGGGCTGCAGAGACTCTTCAGCAGCTCTGAGCAGGCTGTGGACAAATGAAGTTATGATTACCTCACAAGAATTTCAGGTTATAGTCTTTATAATTATATATTTTAGGTTGTAGAAGGAAACAATAATTGAAAAGTGCATGGGTTTAGCTGGTGGTGAAGTTTATTAGAAGACATACACCAGCATGTGGTGGACTCTCCAGAGTATGTGGACAAACCTGCTGCATGTAAAGGTACAGTGGGCATTTTACATGGGTGGGACCAAGGGATATGTAAAACAGTAGTCATTGATGAGGACACTGGGGTGACAGGATGTATGGCAGGTAATGCAAAGAAAACATAGATCTGAGGGGCTGGGTGAATGACAGGAGACTAGAGGTGTTAGTGTGGTGGGACAAACATGACTCATATTCATCAGGTTCTTACATTACGTTACCAAATAAAGGTTCCATTTCACAAACCCGTACAGCTGGGACTACTCTAGTAGTGAGTTTTTTAAATCCGTTCTCTGTCAAGCCAGAATTTTCAGTTCAATTTCATCTGTTTTTACACCTAAAAGCTTCCTCTGATCAAATCGTTAATTGTGCCTCCAGTGATCA
>JAQQAE010022624.1:0-10214 GCA_029823295.1 Pseudamia nigra | reverse complement strand
CCCTCACAATCTGTCAGATTTGGAACAGTTTTGCAAAGAAGAGTGGGCAAATATTGTCACATCAAGATGTGCCACGCTGATAGACTCCTACCCAAAAAGACTGAGTGCTGTAATAAAAGCCAAATGTGCTGCAACAAAGTAAGAGTTTAAGCGTGTGTATATTTATGCAAGCAAGTTATTTTCAGTTTTTTATATTTTATTTTTCACCTTTAAAGATTTCAGTTTGTTTTTCAATTGCGTTGTACAGGTTATACGTCGCATAAAAGGTGGAAAAAGTTGTGAAATTATTTGTCATGTCAATTTTTTACATCACAAAAACCTGGCATTTGAACAGGGGTGTGGAGACTTTTGAGATCCACTGTATGGATTATTTTGTCATATTTGTTAATTTTCTTGTCATTTGCTTGTCCTTTGTTTTTATTCCTCTTTTACATATTTGTTCATTTTTTAATGATGTGGAGTTTTTATTCATTTATTTATTATTTGTGTGGATTTTTTTCCATTTTCTTGTCTTTTATTTGTTCTTTGTTTATTCCATTTTTCTTTATCTTAAAAGTTTTAAATGTTTTAACATTTTGTTCATTATTCAAGTTTTTGCTTATTTTGTTGAAATTTTCTTGCTCACGTATGACATTTTTGTTTATTTTTAGGCAAGTTTTTTGGTCTTTTGTTTTGCTTATTTTATTTTCTGGCACATTTGAAAATTTTAAATGAATAAAAATGTCATGTGGATTCATTTGCAGTAAATGATGGACTAACAGTCCAAACTTCATTGTTAAATTTGTTCAAAATGATCTGAAAAGGCATTTTCGTTTGCGTGTCTGATTCCTGTAGACATCCTGAACACCAGGGGGCTCAACCCGATGCCACAGGAGACCCCGTCCAAGCCAAACGCTGCTCCTCCACCCTGTCGGAAACGGACGAGAACTGCCCCCCCGCCTCAGGCCCAAAACTGAGGCGTCAGACACTGTCAAAATCCAGACTGGAGCTGATGATACCGGGCTCGGGCAAAGTCATGGAGACCGGAGTGTAGACCCTGACCCGGACAAAGCCTCCTTCAGCCAGCACATGGGTCCTGTTTGTTTGGTTACATGGGTCCTGTTTGGTCACATGGGTCCTGTTTGGTCACATGGGTCCTGTTTGGTCACATGGGTCCTGTTTGTTTGGTCACATGGGTCCTGTTTGGTCACATGGTTCTGTCAGACACCAGCGTAGAGTTCAGCGAGGCAATTTGGGGATTTTCCCATCTCAATATTAGTGACATGCGTTTTGTTACTGTTTCTTTAGTTTCCTGTTAGTTTTAGTTTTTTTTTTTTTTTTTTTTTTGTTCACATTGGCCAAAAGGCAGCATTTTTAGTTCATTTTGTTTCCAGTTTTCCTTATTTTTTTGGGTTATTTTGTTGAGTTTCTTAATTATTTTGTGTATTTTCTTGGTTAGACTGCCCATTTCCTTGACTGTTATGTTCATTTGTGCACATTTTGTTCCTTACGATTATGTTCTTGATTACTTGATGATATTTTCTTGGTTATTCTGTTCAGTAATGTTCACTTAGATGCTTATATAGTTTGTTTTCTGGATTACTTTGTTAATTTTTGTTGTTCATTTTGTTAATCTTGGTCTTTTAGTTTATTTTTGTTCATTTTGATGGTTGTTTAGTTCATTTGTTTATTTTTTTGGTTATGTTGCTCATTTTATTAATTTTTCTTCATTTCGCTGCTAATTTTTCTCAGCTATTTCTTTTTTAAAATTTAATTCAATTTGATTATTTTTCTTTTTTTGTTGCAAAGTCTGTTTATGTATGTATGTATGTTCATTTTTTGTTCCCCTTATTCACCAGAATATAAATGCTCTAAATTTTGATGGGGATCCAGAGGTATGAATTAAAAATGCCCCAGATGTTCAAACGAAAGCTACGCTGCTGCCGTCAGGATTTTTCATGCGACTGCTGTTTTTAGTCGTTTTGCCTTTGTCTGTAGCTGCACTGACAAAACCTTCTGCGATCAACTCCGTCCAAACGTTTGTCCAATGATAGTCCAATTTTTTCAAATTTAGTAATTAGTTTACAAAAACGTGCTCTTCAGTGTACGTTTACACCATATAAATGTCTGTGGAATTAGGTTTTTTATGTCTGTCTACCTAAGTTAAACTTTTGTACCACTTGTAGCTCTTAAATTGTGCTTTTCCGTCCAGTTTCTGTGTAATCACGTGTCAGCTCGTGTTTTTTAACGTGGCAGTGAGCTGTTAAATCAAGAGACAAGAAAAAGGAAGTGTCAAATGCTAAAAATGTTTCACAAGATAAAGATCAAAACATGAGGGAGGAGACTGACCACTGATGGGCTGGAAATTCAAAAGAATCAAGATGTATTCAGTGGAAAATAAAAAGTAAAAAAATACAACCTTTTAGTTTGTACTTTGGAGTTCGTCTTGCGTTTGATTTACTCTGATATTGTCAACAGTTCATATCAGTTGTACTTTGGCCTCTCAGCCACTTCCTTCTATGAATGACAAAGCTGTGCTGTTGGTGTTGCATCATTCGTGAAGGAAACAGAAGCTGAAGTGAACTCACCTCCTTCGAGTGGGTGTATGTGTGTGGAGCGCTCATAAATCTAGTTTAGGTACAGTAAATTGTTCAGTTACAATACATGTTCAACACACTAGCATAGAGAATTTTTTGTCTTAAGCCAACTCCATGAAAATGTAAGACACAACTTGATGACGTGAAACATGCAATGAGACAAAAATGTAAGGCACAACTAGATGAAAATGTAAGCATGGCAAAAAACATAACACATGCAGCATCACTAAAATGTAAGAGACGACATGATAGAAATGTAAAAGATGCAACACGTCAGTACATTGACTCAGCAGCACAGCAAAACACTGTGAACACATCTTATGCAAAGACAAAACCCTGCATACACCAGATCCAGCAACGCCGCCACCTTCTCTGGAGCTGAGCTCATTTCAGGAAAACTGTCCTTTGGTCTGACCAGTCCACATCTGGAAATCATGGAAATCATGGACGCCGTGTGCTCCTGGCTAAAGAGGAGAGGGAGTATCCAACTTGTTTTCAGCGCTCAGATAAAAATCCAGCATCTGTGATGGTATGGGGGTGCATTAGTACATGTGGCATAGGTAACCTGCACATTAGTGAAGGAAACATTAATGCAATATCTACAGGTTTTGGAGCAACATGTGCAGCCATGTAGGTGACTTTTTCAGTGATGGCCTTGTTTATTTCATCCAGTGTCAAACCACATTGTGCCGGTATTCGAACAGCATGGAGTCCTGGTGCAGTCCCGACTTCTCCTATTAAAGATGTGTGTCACATTATGCAACAAAGTGGGATCAAATTAAAAATGGGCATGTAGCTTTAAAAAAACAAATTTCTTTGTATTAATACATTGATAATTTTATATGTTGTTTTATTTTCAAATAAGTATAGAGTTTTAATGTTTTGATTAGGGCTGTCAAACGATTAAAAAATTTTAATCTGATTAATCACAGGGTCACTGTAGATTAATTTTGATTATTCACAATTAAGACCCATTTGTTGTTTGTCTAATCACATGGCCACTGGATTAATTTAGATTAATCAAAATTAATACCCATTTGTTTTTTATTTTTAAAAAAACATGATAGAAGGTGATATAGACACCCGACTAAAATTACTTATTTTACTGTACGTTAAAATGTATATGTTTTCTAATTTCAACGTGTGTAACTAAAGGAAATTCCACCTGCTTTGTAGAACTTAACAGAACCTCTGTAATGTTCTGCTGATGATATTTTTGCTTTTTTAAACTTGGTTCATTGTTTTCATCAGTAACTAATGTCATTTGATTCAAAATGTGTAAAGACTTATACATTTAAATTGACTTACAAGCAGTAAATACTGAAGCTGTCAGTGACATTGGTCAAATGTAACATAAGATTTCATCACTTTTTCCTTGATGTATGAATTATTGTGCGTTAATGAGTTAATCGCTTTAAATATGTAATCTAATTAACTATGCAAATAGATTAATCTGGATTAATGTGTTAATTTTGACAGCCCTAGTTTTGATAATCATCATTCTATCAAAATTTTATACAGTTTTTTTTAGATTTGAAATGATTAAAAACTACTTAAACAGACAATATGGACAGAACATTCAATAAATCAAACAATAAAGTCTTTTACAACATCTAAATATGTAAAATTAGAGATACGTAAAAGGAAATGACATAAAACAGATACTGTTAATATAATATGTTGTGCTGAACTTCCAAGAGGAATTATCACAATATACCTTCAAAATTATCATTTGATGAGTATGATTAAGTATTAATCATCTGTGAACTGTGTTGTGAAATTATTTAAGTTGATGTCATTTATTCTCAGGTTTACTGTTGCAACTTGTTATCTTATCTGACGCCTCTTCCTCTGGTGTCAGTGCAGGGTGTAGATCCAGAGATGACGTGTCACTGATCTGATCTTGTTTTTCTTTGGTTCAGTTCACTTTAGGTTGGGTCTTGTAGGATAATATTTTCAACAGTCACTACTGACACTGAATCAGTGCTTTCAAAACTTTTAAGCTCATTACCTAATAGAGAAATGTGTTGTCTTATTAGGATCAAACATAGAAAAACACCTTATAAACCCGGAATGTCTACATTTCTTTCTGTAAATGAAGAATAATAATGGATTGAATTTATACGGCACTATATTCTGAATGTGTTACTCATTTACTCCACATTCACCTCTGGTGATGGAAATCTGTAGCCACAGCTGCCCTGGGGTAGAATGACAGAAATGTGGCTGCCAATTCATGCCTCTCTGACCACCACCCAACATTCATTCATTCACATCCATATTAGGCAAAGTGGGTGAAGTGTCTCACCCAAGGACACAACCACAATTGGGATGGAGCAGGATTCGAAACCCCATCCTTCTGGTTCCTGACCTGCTCTACCTCCTGAGTCAGTGCCGCCAATGAAGGCATAATTCCTAATATATTCAAATGATTTTATTCTTTAAATTGAAAACAAAATATGTTGTAGAAGGATGAAGAAAATGAACGGTGTGAAAAAGTGCATGCCGCCTAAACCTAAAAACTGATTGTGCCACCTTGAGCAGCAAACAACTGCAATCAAGAGTTTGTGACAACTGGCAATGAGTGTTTTACATATGCTGTGGAGGAATTTTGTCCCACTCATCTTTGCGGAATTGTTGTAATTCAGCCACAGTGGAGGCTTTTTAAGGTCATGCCACAGCAGCTCAATCTGATTCAGGTCAGGACTTTGACTAGGCCACTCCAAAGTCTGCATTTTATTTTTCTTAAGCCATTCAGAGGTGGACTTGATGGTGTGTTTTGGATCACTGTCCTGCTGCAGAACCCAAGTGCAATTCAGATTGAGGTCATGAATAGATGGTTGGACATTCTCCTTCAGGATTTTTTTTGTAGAAGCAGAATTCATGGTTCCATTTACCACAGCAAGTCTTCCAGGTCGTGAAGCAGCAAAACAGCCTCAGACCATCATGTACTACCACTATATTTTACTGTTGGTGTGATGTTTCTTTTCTGGAATGCGGTGTTAGTTTTTCACCAAACGTAACGGGACACACGCCTTCCAAAAAGTTCAACTTCTGTCTCATCAGTCCATAGAGTATTTTTTCTAAAGTCTTGAGCTTCATCAAGATGTTTTCTGGCAAAACTGAGACAAGCCTGTATTTTCTTTTTGGTCAGCAGTGTCTTTCTTATGGTGGTCTGCAGGTCTTTGGATGTTGTTGTGGGGTCTTTTGTGACCTCTTGGAGTCATTATGGTCGCCAATCACTCCTGGGAAGATTCACCACTATTCCATGTTTTCTCCATTTATAGATAATGGAACACACTGTGGTTCACTGGAGTCCCAAAGCTTTAGAAATGGTTTTGCAACCTTTTCCAGACTGGTAGATCTCAATTACTTTGTTTCTCATTTGTTCCTGAATTTAACCACCATTAAACACAGCATTTTGTGTTTTCTTAAATTTATTATTTATATTAGTTTGATGACCTGAAACACTGAAGTGTGAAAGTACAAAATCAGGAAGGGGTCACACACTTTTTCACAGCACTGCAGGTACCTGCCTTCACCCAAGTGTCCAAGATACACAACCACACGCCTACTGAAATGAGCACAAAGTCAATCATTAACTTACAGCTAGTGTGTCCTTATGCCACATGCACTTACACTCACTCGCACATGACATTAGAACACAATGGAGGTCAGTTGACCTGTTTGGGCTGATGCCAGTTAGGCTCCATGTTTGAAGGACCCACCAGTAGACCGCCTCCGTGCCTCTATCTGGGGCTGGTTCAGAGGCAGGGCCATGGCTTCCACTATCAGACAGTAGTGGAAGCCATGTTCCAGTTCCTTGTTCATGACTTCAGAAGGGTCCTCTGAGGGGCCCTGTTAGTGTGCCCCCCCACCTCAGCCCCTGACAGACCCTGCCAGGGGCTAATGGCCCTAGCAACATAGCTCCCAATATCACACAGGCATTCAAGTAACATGGACAAATTTAAAATAGTCCAATTGTAGCCTATTTATTCACACAAGTTTGATAGACATAGAACATATGTATTATTTACAAATTTACATTATAAATAAATAGTTACATGAATATATATACACAAACATATAACTCTAGTAAATTAAGATGTTCCCTCACGTTTAATAACAAATGTTATCAAAGGTCAAAGAGGTTTGAGCGCTTGCTTTGAACTGATAAAACAAAAATCACATTGTAGTGTTGACTTTAAGACCGACTCAAATAAATTCAAGTAAAGTGAATGGAGTTCAACATCCAACAGGTGAACTTCACACAATGTAGAATTTATCTTTTGTTGCTCACAGGTAGGTTTCATATAAATCATCAGTGTTTGTCTTTCCAACTCAAGACAAACAGTTGGATTAAAAGTCTCCTGTGCCACACAATCATGTCCTTTCAGCTTTTAGAACTGTGTTTCATTCTACAAATATGTTTAAGTGTTCTTTAAATGAATGTGGAAATGAACCATTTTGTTTGCCTTCCAACAGTTTGCACGCTTCACCTAAGAAATCACCAAATTGGTCTGACAGTTCCTGTGACACCTCGTCATGCAAGAACATCTAAAGACCCATTTACACTCTACGCAGGTGTGTTATGTATTGAACGCTGTCAAACGTTGCTGGCATTTATGCTCCAATGTGTACTTTACATGGGCGTGGATGTAAACAATACATCCATTAGCGGGCAGTGTGGAGTTCAGGCTGTCCTCTAGTGTGGAGTTAGATTGGATTTCGCTCTGAAAATACTAAGTGAAAATTTTTTTGTCATGAGTCATTATGTCTCAGACATTTTATTTGTTCCCTTTACTAAGTGATCTGGTCCATCTGTAACTTTTTGCTCCATGATTAAGCTATTACAGCAAATAATCCGACAATTGACTGCAGTGCTAGGGTTTGATTACATGTTGCTACGGTAATGGGTCGGACCGAGTCGGACCTTCATATTTTGTATTTATTCAATTTGGACATAGTTTTACCTGACATACACATGACTGCAGTTGTGGATAAGTGTTTACACCAGTGCTTCTCAATTATTTTTTTATGACCCCCCTAGGAAAAAGAAAACATTTCGACACTGACACCGGAGGGAACGCCCCTCCGCATCCGTACGCAGACTTAACATAGAGTATAAATGGGCCTTAAGACTAACAGGGTGTGGATTTAAGCCTTTATGAGCTGCATCTCACAATTCAAACACGTCAGGAGGCACAAAACACAGGAAGTCTATGATGCGACCGGGCAGGTCCAGCTTAGAGACGACCTGCAGCGCTCTGGTGCCGAGAGCCTTCCTGAGAGTGACTCTGCTGATCTGCTGCAGACTCAGAGGAGTACCTGAAGACAGGAACACAACACAGATCACATTCTCTGAAAGCCTCTATGCACTGTTCTGTTGCGTAACCGTAAAGCTTTTGGTGCTGCAGGAGTACTTTTACACACAATCTGAATATTGTGCAACAAGGAGGTAGGGTGAGGTTGATTCTTTTGATATTTCATACACACAATGACTCGTCTGTCTACAATTAAAAACAATGACCTGTATTTCATGGTTTGTCCAGTTAACTTCATTTTACATGAAAATATACAGTACAACCGTTTTTTCAAAATCAGGCTCAACTCAGACTGGATCAGGAGTTTTTCAGGACAGGTGAGTTTAATCATGATTTAGTTCAACAGGAGCATCCTGGAAGAAGTGTAACGATTCTGTCTGAAATCGTTCGATGGTGCAGGCGTACATTCATTGGACGTTTTAATTCGCTAGACAGCTGGTTCATGTACGTACTTCCGCCATTTTGTGGGATGTGTGTACTTTATGCAGGCGTTTGATGTTCTGCGAGCTGGGTGCAATGGCAACATTCCTCATACTGTAAGCCGACATTTGTCAGACTGCTACAGCCCCCGGGGCTGGTGTCTGTTGTGTGTGTGTGTCTTTTGTTGCAGAACTGGTTCCTGGTTGGGTGGAGCTGCAGGTCACCGGGGGATTGGAGACACCTGGCCACTGCATCCAGAGGCTATAAATCCCTCTCTGTTCTGTCAGTCCCGGGCTTCCTCCTTGGCACAGCATCACGTTTCTTTGGAGCCCTTTAATTTATTGTATAGTTTAACCTGGCATTTTGTTAGTTAGTTTCGGGCAGCATGGCTCCCTGCCAGCCTTGGTTTGTTACAAATTATGTTGATAAGCTGTAAATGCTAGATTTCTGTTGAATAAATCAGTTATTTTTACTTTACTCCACGCATGGGTTTCCTATATTGTTGTGGTCAGAGAGCCGGACCATAAGACGTATTTAGATGGCCATGTTTGCCACCGTCTGCCGTGAATATTGAGACAGAGGCAGACAGAGCCATTCGACGGCGCAGTGTGACAGGGGCTTTAGGATTAAAGGGATTGTGTCGCGACATTTAAAAAAACACATTCTGCTCATCAGTGGGTACCTCGTGATCGTGGGCAACTGAACAACCTCTAGTAATATTTTTACTAGCATAGAATGTAAATTGGTACCTTAGACTGAATCAATTGACTCTACAGAGGGAGTTATTAGAACAAACAGTCCAAACACTGACTCCGGTGAGGGCCTTTAAGTTTTTACACCTGCTGTAGTCTCTTCTAAATTGGGTGAGCAGGGTGAAGTTAGGACGGCTGAGTTTTTCCGCAGTCTCTAATTTCACCACTAGATGTCGCTAAATCCTACTGTTACGATTGCATTTCTGTAGGCGTGGTTTTTCAATTCAATTCGATTTTTATTTGTATAGCGCCAATCGTAATCACTGATTATCTCTAGGCGCTTTGGTTTTCAGCTCAGGGACTCAATGACTGACATATTCGGAGGATGTGGGTGTGGTTTGTAAACTCTCTCTGGTCAGCGTGATGAGACGCAGCTGGGACGAGTTAATTTAAGCAGCTGTGCGAACATGCAGAGAGAAGATGGAAGAGTTTGACATGCCGCGAGCAGCTCAGAGAACAGGCAGAGCTGAAAGACCTGAGCGACTGGTCTACGGACAGAGCATCGAACTTCTAAGTAGCATGCTACCATTGTATATATTCACCTTAAAAACTCTGAACTACAGCACCCAGCGACCCTAGCACGGGATGGCCGAGTCATCAGAAGGAAGTGCACGGACCGCCGGGGAGATGTGCGGGCCAGATCCAGAACCAGACATGTGGTGGTGAGTTTTGCAAACACACACCTTCATCCTCCGACCAAGATCGGGTCAGATCACCAGGACTAGTGTTGAACATAACTCCAGCTCTGTACACGTACATAGGGTCCAGACAGGATTTAGGCTATGGGGGGGGGGGGTTGTCTTGGTGGCTTACAGAATGGGCTCAGAGCTAAGCTAGCCTGCACCCCCCCATTGTAACACGGAGGAACTTACTCTCGTAGGACTGGAGGCAGAGATAGGAGGCTGATCCGGCGCTGGTGTAATGGATGGGCTTTTTGTTCATGTTGTCTCTGGCGTACACGTTGGCTCCAAACTCCACAAGCAGCTCGATCAGGGCGCCTTCCTTCACTTTGGCCGCGTGATGAAGAGCCGTCTCGTGGAGCTTGGCAGCGTTCACGTTCGCACCTGAGACGAAAGAAAAGTGGGTGACCTGTCGAAATAAGGCCCTGGTGTAGCTGTTTAAATATCAGAGTCTGGAACTTG
>JAQQAE010022623.1:0-10214 GCA_029823295.1 Pseudamia nigra | reverse complement strand
TTGGACTATTCAAACACCAGCAGACTCACAAATAAAGAAGATGGTCATCATCGAATCGATGGACTACCAGAGAGAGACCCCACCTTTGCCCTAAGTCAGCTGCGATAGGCTCCAGCACACCCCCTTGCAAGGATTAAAGGGTAGAAAATGGATGGGTGGATGACATATTAAAGAAAACGAGCAAAAAAAGCAATAAAATGAGTAAAAATATCCCAAAATAATCAAGAAAAAAGCAACAAAATTAACAAATTAATTAATACAAACAAAATAAACCAGTGACTCAAATGAAATGTGACAAAATGAAAAACAACCAGATTTCAAGCACGTATACTTGAGAATATCTATGCTATTTCTCAATCGCATGTACATAGCACGCTGCTTATTGCAAGGGTATTGAGACCATGCCCCCTACGTGCACTGTGTATTCCTCCAACACATGCACAGATGACGTCTAGAACCCTTCGAGCACAGAGCATAAGACTGATGATATTATGGGGTAAATATATTTGATGTATGGTATGAATTTTCAGCTTGCAAATATCACATGAAAATGTATTCATACAGTAGATAGCTAACTGATAAGTGAGATGCTAAATGTAAGCAATAGCTAGTGCCAATTCATTGACTATTTAAGAGGCTAGTTATAATGCTAGCTACTTCAAATGTGATGATGCTTTTTCTGCCTTTTATATTTCTGTACATCAATTGTAAATATTTTGAAGACCATTCCAGTTGTTTGGGTAGGCTAACTATTTATATGTCTATTCATGTCATTGCTCTTCGGGGTTCTAGAAGTCATCTGTGCATGTGATGGAGGAATACACAGTGCATGTAGGGGGTGTGGCATCAATACCCCTGCAGTAAGCAGTGTGCTACAGTGTATGTACATGTGATCGAGGAATAGCATAGATATTCTCAAGTATATTTCCATAAAATCTGCTTATTTTAGTCAAAATTATGCTAAAATATATTTTCCCCAACTATATTTAAAATCCTTGTTAAGGACCAACCATCAATTTTGTAAAATTCAGGTTTATTCTTGTTTATTTCCATAAATTCCCATTTGTCTGATTATTTGTTGTAATATCTTAATAATGAAGCAAAAAGTTTAAGATGGACCATCACTTTACTTATTATAGGGTCCAAATAAAAAGTTTAGGACCATGATGACCCATGAAAAAAATGTATTCGCTTAGGGGGTAGAAAATGGATGGATGGATAGTATTTTCAGATAAAAGTCCAGTGTATCCCTATTGGAAAAAAGCTTCTTGGAGCCGGACGATCGATTCCCCGGTGGCCAAGTGGTGGGGTTATAACGTAAAGCTACTTCTGCATTGGCCTCACTGAACAGCCCCGGTCGTTGTCCCTTGGTTGGGTTTGATGGGTGCAAGGTGGGGGTGAAGGTCATCTTGTTTACGGAGACAGGATGTCAGAGGCACGCCGGCCTTGTACGTCTGAGGGAGTCTTCATGCGTACGTCACAAGATAAGTGTAGCCTTGAGTGTCTAAGGGACAGTGCATGTGAAAAAGCCTTTGCAGGTTGCTGAGAGAAAACTTACACAGTAATTAATGGCTATATGGCATATACAGTATGACTCAACACAATATGTGATTTTTTTTCTAAAGACAGCTCTGTAATTTACACATTGCATTTCCTAGAAATCGCTATGTTGATGCATTTTAGGCACTTTGGCACTTTCAGACATGAATAAACAACTAACAGACCACAAAGCATGACATGTTCCCTGGTGGCACCACATAGACTAGTCATAATGACAAGATTACTACTGTTATGTACACAGAGTTTGAAAATTACAGAAGAAACCAGTAGGAACGGGATCCATCCAGGCAATAATTCACTCTGTTACAGTCCATGTCTTGTCATTACCATCGACTACAGCCCATAAAATGAATTAAAACAAGTTCAAGACATGTGGCTGACTCCAACATCTGGCACTTAGACAGAAGCGTCGTACACCTCACAGGAGCAGTGAAGACTGTCGATGGCTGCTGCACTGACAACTGTTATATTTTCATCATAATGCATATTAGCCTGATGGGACACTGAGACTCAAACTCTCTCCTCTGAGTACTCGATGAGACACACTGTAACTTACAGCTCAAGTGTCAGTAAGACTTGACACGGCAATAAAATCCTACAATAACAAGAAACACCATGACTGGTTTGACGATAGTGTCACAGATATCACTGCAAAAAAAAGACATTTGTGCTGCATTACCTGTCAGAAGCAGACTACCTGTACCAAACGTCAGAGTGCTGAGCTTCATCCATGGCCACGTGTCAGGAGAGATAATATAGGTGCAAAACCAGCAGAGAAGACACCAAATACTTCTATGAAATATTATTATTCAGTCGGGTATGCAGCTTTTACTTGGCTAGATTTCATTAAAAAAATGAATGAGAGATTGGACACTGACAGAACATGTCGTGATACTATGAAAACAACCAAATGCTGTGCTTATTTCAAGCAACCACTATTTAAGACAGATTGCAAGTGAGGTCACTCTTAAAATAAAGAAAACAAGTTCCTCATGCAGATCATTGTTTTAGTTGTTGTTATTGTTTAGTTGTCATTGTTACTGTATCCATCTCCATATTATCTATCTCACTGAGTCTGATCGTGACTTTTCTAATGGAAAATCGGAATGACATGATGAAGAGCACGACAAAAATACGACGCATTTCTCAGGAAAAAAGGGCTTTTTTAATTTTCTAGACTGTTACACTTAGATGCACATACAGACAACCAGGAATAAAGCATTAGATGGATGATGCGTGTGTGCACAGAAAGACAGTAACAATTTTGAATGATCCACATCTGAAGTTATTTTACGACTTCATTTAGGCTCTATCATACATATTTCAACCAGATGAAATCAAATAATTTTCCAGTTATTTTGTGGCTATGATTAGTTGATTGCTGGTATCTCATCAAAATTGAGGATATGATTTATTTGGTGATCTTGACCATGATCATGTCAAGATAGCCCCCGAGTAATTTGGCCACTGTCAGTGATTGTTACGATCAAGTTTCCGTAGGTGTGGTTTTCTGCTAGGGTTTCACTGATATGGTTGACATTTCGGAGGATGTGAGCATGGTTTGTGAACTCCCTCTCATTAGCGGATTGGAAACAGCTGTTTGAAGATGAGGTGATAATGCAGCCGATGGGACGCAGTGACGGGAGGCAGCGGCTGAAGAGTGATGAAGTGATTAGGAGCGAGACGCCAACAGAACAGGTGGAGAATCTAGAGAGGAAACAGAACTGAGAGAACGGAGCCACATCGACCTATGGACTGAGAATCGAACTTTTAAGTAGCACACTAACACTTTTGTATATACTCACCTTGAAGAAGCTCTGAACAGCAACCGAGCGACCCAGGGGCGGGTTGGCCATTCCATCGGAACAGAGTGCGCAGATCACCGGTCAGACAGACTCCATGGGTGTGATTCGCTGGACCCACAAGCAGATGTGTGGGGGTGAGTTTGGCAAACACACACCTATCCTCCGATAGGTTAAGGACAAGCACATCACCCAAGGCTAGTATAGAGCACAACTCAGGTTCTGTACCTCCATGTAGGGTCTGGGAAGGTTTGGTGTGGGGTGCTGTCTTGGGAGCTTGGAGAGTTGAATTATAGCTAAGCCTATGAAACACTAATAATAGCCCATACCCTCATCTCTTAAGAGAGCCAACTTGCATTGGATTCTTGTGCAGAATGATCTAAACCATCTCATCTGAAGTGCTGTTATTGAGAGACTAGACTGTGCAAAAACAAAAATCTGTGACCAAAACAGTGAGCATACTCTGCTCTAATTTGTACTGATTTTCCCTTGTTCCCCATTTTCTCTGCTGTAAAAGAAGCTGTGTAGAGACAATGGTTTCCACCCAGAAGGCCAGACCCATCTTTAAATCCGTCCTCTTTTCCCACCACACTTCGGATTTAGAGAGGGATTTGCCTGAAAACTTTGAGTGAGAACAAGTAGATAAGTACTGTTTATCTGATTCTGTCAAAAGTTTAAACACAGAGTCAGATGATGTGTGTTTCCGTGCTACTTTCCTTCAGGACTTCTGGATTTACAGGAATGGATTTGTAACTGTTACCTGAGAGTGAAAAAAACGTGCAAGTTTTGAGCAAAGTTAGAAGCAGACTATAATGCTACTGAAATGAAAACCGGAATATGGCTGGTGGACAAAAAGGCACTATGATTTGTATGCATATCACATTGTAAACCACTGGGTTTTGTATGAATCAGAATTTCCCCATTTCACTGGTGCCACAAGGTTTTGATTCATCTCTATTATGGATCATACACAACACAGCTGATACAAAACACTTCAGGTTTCCATTACCTGCTTACAATCTTGGCCACTATTCAGAGAGAAGACACTTAAAGCACATAAACCTTTGCCTAAGTGATGTCCGAGAGCTTAATGGAATATTTCAAGTTTGGAGGCTGCTGATGTATCTTGAGCAAATGTGTAACAAAGCAGGAGCTGGAATCATAGCTCACTATAGCTCACAGCCCATCTCCTTTGTGTCAGTCTTTTTATATCTCACTAAAGACATTTTATTCTTGTGCTAAAAAGATTCCATGTGACCAGATCAGCTTTGATTTGGGTTTCACACAGAGTTCTCAAAAGAGGTACTGAAATGTTTTTTTTCCCCTGGACATTCATGAGGGAATCATGTGACAATGAAGCTTAGCTGGTGGTGAGCCATCGTTCCAATTAGTGTGTTTACACTGCTTAATATATTCAGGACATCAGCTAAATATCTTCTTAAATTATGCCAAATAAACTCTTGGTCTGCTGGAACAAGTCAGCATAAATCTTGAGTATTGTGACATGGAGAATACAGATGTATGTAAGACTTTGACGTTTAAATGTGTGTTTTCTGGTGAAATATGTATGGGATCCACATACACATTAACAGTATGACAAAATGTTGAGACCCTGCATGCAGAATTCAACAAAATAATTCTAAGCTTACATAAGAAAAACATTAACAATGCATGTAAGGTATGGGTTAATTTTGTAACTAAACAGATATTTATTGCATATAAACATACAACCTCCTTTCAAAAAAAGTTGAGCCACCATGTTGTAAATAAAAAATATAAGTAGATGATTTGTAAAATACAGAAGCACATTGCATTCATCAAACAAAAAGCCCCCACTATCTCATAATTACAATAAACATCTTGTAATTATCAGATACAGAGTCTAAAAATATTTTTCTTCAGTGAATGCAATGTACCACCGTAGTACAACACAAAACCCCCACATTTAATGAGTATGCACATGATGCACAAAGACAGCATCAAATGCCACATGTCACAATTTCAGTGTTTTTTTGTTGAAGGCACATTTGAATTTGATTCCAGCTACACCACATGTTTAAAAAAAAGTTGAGCTGGCATAATTGTGTGTAAAATGTCCCCCAGAGCCTGAGTCTAAAAATGATGAGGGGTTCACCACTCTCTGAAGGACTGGCAATAACCCAACAATGCTTCTCACTGAAATCACAAAGATTCTGGGGGTTCCAAACCCTGCACTTTATTGTAACATAAGGAGCAAAGCATGACTCCAAAAGCATCCGTGTGCAAAACTCAGTGTTTAGAACCTGTGTTCTTTCTTTCAGCACAGACAAACATCGCTTGGTCATTGACACATGATGACACACACTGTTTGTTCCGAGAGAAAAGATTATGCCTGCAGTGGCCATGCTGAAAACTAAGACAGAGACAAAGTGGCGCTTTTCTCTCTGTGAAATGCATTTTAACAAACATATCCAAAATATTCACTAAAATGGACAAAATCATTGCTAGATTTAACGCTGCTGCTTCACACTGGCAGCACTGTGTGAGCACACACACACGCACAACCAGGTGAAGAACAAATCATGCACAGTAATGTACACACACTGCTGTAAATTGTATTGTTGTTTTGATCAGTCTCACCAGCTGAATAATGTAGGTTATCTTAATACCATTTTTATTTACCATTTTTATTTGCTTTGAATAGTGTTATTTAACCCTAACAGCCCTTTGCATTTGAGCTGTTAAAGCTGCATATAAACAGCTAGTAGTTATTTAAAATGTGATCCATTATTATGAAATATGAGCCATTATTTGTAATCAGGATTGCATGTCAGCTCTAGCAATGACGAAGACAGATTCTGCATAAATCATGTGCAGTACCATTGTATATTGTAATTGCATGCATACTTCAGCACAACACACATGGCAAGAAATTGTTCATCCACACAAGAATCATGAATGTCTAAAATGAAAGTAATTCTTTATATCCACATGTGGGACACCTGCTGTATGTGCATTTTACTCTCCTCCTCTTCTTTCCCCTCTCATCTGTTCTTCATGTAAGCTCGGACTTCTAGGAGAGTGAAGACGATGTATTATGGTCAAGCAGATATTGCTGCGTCAGCTTCCTCTGCAGTGCTCATTACATGCTGATGCAACAAATCCTAGTTTTAATGTGAATTTCTGTTTTTATATTACTCATCTGTCAGTTAATCATCCTCGGTAATGTGAATAATCTGTTTCTGCTGGTTGGTTTTTATTGTGTCCATTTATTCTCAATGAGATCCACTATTGCCTCAGTCTACATCCCCTGCTTCTTCCAGAGACCCTTCTGTCATAAAAACCAACCCTTTAATTAATCTCTGATCAACTAAGATGAAGATGAGTAATGAGGAAACTATTCCCAAAAATGTTGATTAATCCTTTCATCCATGAAAACCTTTTTAGATGGAAAACAGAAACAGGAGTCTCTACTTCATTTACTGTGTTTATTAGAGTCATGAGTAACATGCCTATGACGCCACCTTCTGACAGTTTGGTTTGCCCCAAACCCACCCATTATGTGGGTAATCTTTGTGATTTATCAAAGGTTTTGTTTCAATTTCTCTTTGCATTTTATGGAAACACCTACTGATTTCTATGCAGAGGTTTCAGATTAGATTTTCTGTAAACATATACACTCAATCTCATGCTCTTCTGTGCACTAGCTACCTTTGGAAATGGAGTTAATCAAATAACAGCACAACACAAATGTAACATGATAGTAATGGACTGGATTCATATAGCACTTTTTTCCAGACACTTTTTTCCAAAGCTCTTACACTGAATCCATTATTCATTCACTTAACAGTCACACACTAGTGGTGGTAAGATACATCTGTAGGCACAGCTGCCCTAGAGCAGACTGGTGGAAACACAGCTGCCACAACGCACCAACAGACTCTCTGAACATTCATTCACACTCATACACCAGTGTTACCAACAATGGAGGCAAAATGGATAAAGTACAGTAAGTGCCTTGGTTGTTCAACATCGTGAGCCGCCTCCACCACATTTATTCCATAGACTGTGTAAAATATTAATGGACAAAGTGACCGTAATGTCACCCATTGGTTTCTGAATGGCCGTTTTTGAGGCCAATCGGGTTGTCACTTCCTGGATTTTTGAGTCCATTTTGTCCATGGACAAATAGCGGCAAAGCTACTGGAGCGTAGTATGTCAGGGGTATTATGGTAAGCTAATGCTAAACGCTGTCATCACCAAGAATTGCCAAGTCATATTACAGTGTTGTTAGTGTAAGCACTTACCCACAACTACAGTCTAGTGTCTCTCAGGTGAAACTATGTTCTACTGAATAAATAGAAGATACAAAGCTGTAATATCTTAATTATAGAGCAAAAAGTTAAAGATGGATCACCACATCACTTATTAGAGGTTCTGTACGAGACATTTGAGACCATGATGACTCATGACAACAATTTACTCAGTATTTTCAGACAGAAGACCAATGTAACTCTTTGGGACCCAGGGCTTCCTAGAGTCCAGTGAATGGTGCCCCAGTGGCCAACAGCGGCATTACAACTTTAAGTTACTCCTGCATCAACTTCACTGCACAACCCGGGTCATTGTCCACTGATCTGTATGTAAGCATATAAACACACAGTATAAGAATAAATTTAAAAATTCATTTGCTTTCATTCACTGTTGTCTTTGCCAACTTGGTTGACGCTTTGGGTATCAGTACTATACTGTTAACGTCAAAAATATTAGCCCCCTGTGAACTTTTTTTTTTCAGACTTCTCAGTTATTGTTTAAAAGTCTGCCAGATTTTTAACAGAGCATTTCAACACATTCTAGTTTCATTTATAAACAGTAAGTTATTTTTACTTGAAAACAAAAACAGAATTATTTTAGGAAAACAAAAACAACCAAGGTCAATATTATTAATCTCCAGAAGAACTGACCTTTTTTTTCAAGCATAGCACAAACCACCGCTCTTCCACTGAGTAATGGTCTAAGTGTGTGAAGTGAAGTAAAAACTGAACATTTGTCCAATGTCCACTTCAAGGCATCAGGTTTAATATTTATTATCTGCTACTTTGTTGGAGGGACTTCGTCAGAGGAGCTGGAGGAGGTGGGAGGGAGAGAGAAGTCTGGGCTTCTCTGCTTGGGCTGCTGCCCCCACAACCCTGACCAGGATAAGCGAAAGATGATGGATGGATGTTTCATCCAGGATGTCTTTTAATAATCATTCCAGTGCATTTCAAACTATGCACAAGTACATGAATTGTCATTTTTCTGATTTTTTCTCAAATAGAAATGGGTGTCCCCAAAACAGATAACTGAGATTTAATTTTCATATTTTTTATGTGATCTGAAAATAAGTTGCACACAAGAATTTACTGCATGTCTCCTGTTTTTGTTTGTATTTTTTCCCTTCACTGTTCCTTTATTTCCCCCTTCTCATTTCATCCTTTCCTTTTTTGTTTCTCTTGTTTTTTTTATCCGCCTGCATTTAGCTGCAGTTATGTTATATTATGCTGATGAGACAAAATATTAACAATACCAGAGGCAGCTGCAGACTGAAGGAGTACTTTGTCTTTCTTTTCTTCTTGGTTGTGTGCGTTGTCTCCTCATGTGGCCCTGCTCTGCTTCTCAGCCACCCCTCCGTATGATTTTCCTCGTGCACTTCATTGTTCTCATTCTTCATCACTCTCTCTTCCACACCTAATTTCTCCTCCGCCCTTCTTCTCCCCTCCAAACAATTTGTCACTTTCATTTCATCACTCCTCGCATCCATCTTTTCATCTGTCATGCGCTCTCATCCTGTCTCCGGTCCCGCACAAACTGATGGGTAATCCCACTAACTGGAACGGCTCAGCTAATTGGACCCAATCCTTTCTGACACGTTCGCTCTCTGTCTTCTTGTGCTTTTCTTTGTCTTGTTTTGTCACTGTTTTCTGCTGAATCTCCATCTCTTTTGTTCTCTCTTTTTACTGTTTACCTCCCAATTTCCTATTTCTGTTGATTCAGCCTCTGTGTTTATCAGCTTAAGAGCATTAAGAGGGAGATGCTGTTTGTCCTGATTTATTTAAAAATATACTCTGACAATGGGACTTTTCTAAGAAATATTCACAGCCTTTTGTGTCTGTCTTAAAAGCAATAGCCATGTGCCTCTGGAAACACACTAATTATCTCCACCAAAGAGGTTACTGTATGATTTCGTGTAGGTTTGTTTGTTTGTTAGTAGGATTATTCAAAAACTACCAGATGGATTTTGATAAAATTTTTGCTAGCAGTAGCTCTTGGGCTATGGATGAATTCATTAGACGTTGGAGATGGGTAGCAGTCTGGCTGTACTGAGTGCCATTCTAGTGTGTACTGTGGTTGATGTACCTTAGACTGTGAACATACTGTAGTGCATACAAAGACACAAATAGTTGATCATAGCATGTTGCAAACATGAAAAGCATAACATTTTGTTTTTAAGGGCCACCAAATATCCAGACAGAATCTCTTCTTGACTGAACTGAGTGCGTATCCTGGACATGTGTGTGTCTGGGGAGAGGTCTGAAGTGTAGTGAATCATACCTTGTCTCGACTTTACGGCTTTGCATTTACTGTCCCACCAGAATGTGGTTATAAATTATTTACAACTACGTATCAGTATCGGTGCCCAGATCCAGTAAGTAAATTGAAAATACACCGGATGTACATGCACCTTTCTCTGTGGGTTTTGCATCTTCTCCTGAATGATGAATGTTAGAATAAAGTGTTAATATCCACAATTCAATTAAATTCAATCTTTATTTGTATAGCGCCAATCATAATCGGCGATTATCTCTAGGCGCTTCACAATTCGAGGCCGAAACC
>JAQQAE010022622.1:0-10215 GCA_029823295.1 Pseudamia nigra | reverse complement strand
GCCACCATTATTTTCCAGCACTGCCTTAACTCTCCTGGGGATGGAGTTCACCAGAGCTTCACAGGTTGCCACTGGAACCTGTGAAGCCGTAGCATCTGTGTTGCACCTCGTCAATCTCAAGTTGTGATAACAGCTGCCGTTTGTGGATGTTGGAACACTGAGCTACTCGTTGTTTCCCCGTAAGTGTTGAATGTGGTTTTCGAAGTCACCAGTTGTCTTTGCATGTAACCCCTCTGACTAGGGTTACTGGAGTAGTAGCATTCCGACAGAGTCACATTCTTGCATCTTGCCCATTTCCGTCGTGTTCCCATTTTTCATCGAGGTGCTGCTTCCCCAGCACCTGACACAGACCTTGTTTGGCATTCATTTGTTTCGCTCTCATCATTGTATGAGGCAGGCCATAGCGTAAAGGGTCTTGCCTAAGGAGCCACACTGGATGTTGGTATCCGCTCATTAGCATATTTGCTCATTAGCATATTAGCACACGTGCCCCTAGCGGGCAAGTGTATATATATATATATATATATATATATATATATACACATATACACACACACTGTATATTCTCTGCCATTTGCCATTTCCAGTCACTTTGTGGACTATTTAGTTTGTTGTTATTTTGTTGTCATTGTCATACATTTTGTTAGTGTTTTCTTCTTTTTCTGTTCACTTCTTTTATTATTTTGCTTTTCTGCTCATTGTCTTACTTACATTGCAAATTTTATTAATTTTCTTCAGTGTTTTTGTCATTTTGTGGATCATTGTTCCTCTGTTCATTATGCTGTTGATTTTTGTTCCTTTTATCGCCTAATTTCTTCATTTTCTCTGCTATTTTGCACATTTTGTCCACTTTGTGGATATTTCTTTAATTTTGTTGCTTCTTTTTTGTTCATTTTCTCTGTTATTTGATTATTTTGTTCATTTTGGTTAATTTACATGTTCATTTTGTATATGCATAGTTAATTATTTTCAATTTCATACATTTTACTATTATTGTGTTCCTTTTTTCACTCTGTTGCTTCTTTTGTTCTTTTTTTTTCTTGCATTTTTGCTCAATCTGTGGCTTATTTTCTTCATTTTTTGGTTATTATTTTGGTCCCTTCATACAAGAAAGAAATCATACTTGTGGATTTTCCGCCATAACAAATAAAAATGTCTGCAAAAATAAAACGTCTGTCATCTGCTGTGCATTTACTTTCCTTTTTACTGTAATCATTCGAAGAGTTTGTGACACTTGCCTTGAAAAACGTCATGGTGGAACCGTCTCTCACAGCACCATATTCTATTTTAGTTTGTTTGGCCAAATCATCGGCAGAGTCGATTGGTGAGTCCATTCTCTCCACAGTGAGGAAAGCAGCCAAGTTGGCAGTGTATGAGGAGATGATGATCAGCGTGAAGAACCACCAGATCCCACCCACGATCCTTGTAGAGAGGGCCTTGGGCATGAGTTCAGATCCTAGAGGATGTTAAAGAAAACACATCTCAGCCATTGCGGACTCTGGTGAGAACCAAACTGACAGTTACTACTACCACAAAGTTGCAACAGCTGAAGCAAAGTACGATCTCAAATCTGAAAAAGTAGGACAGTAGGGACCATGTGCTATGGTCATGGCATTATAACACATGCTGCACTGTGTACATACTGTATATGAGTGATCAGAGTATCAGACAATGTCCAGTCCTTTACTAACTGTCTTTAAGTAGAAAGAAAGATTGTAAGAAATTAAACATAACCAACAAAATGAACAAAAACCAACAAAATGAGCAAAAATTAATAAAATAAGCAAAAATGAATATAAGAGGAACAGTATAACCGGTAATAGCAAAATAAATTAAATGAAAAAAACTAATTCCTGATGTACGGCGGCTTATTGCATTCACTGAAGAAAAATATTTTTAGACTCCGTACTTCATAATTATAAGATCTTTTCTCATAATTACGAGAAAAGTTAAGGCTCTCACTAATCCCTTCTTTGCTACAGACAGTAGGGAATATGACTCTGTCAGATTTGCATTTATTTCTTTCCCGGACTGAGACACTGGAAATATTAATATTTCTTAGTGATGACGGCATTAATATTAGTATATAACACTATGAAGACGTCTCAAGCCATTGGGATTGTTCAAAGGGAGGGTCCACACTGATCTATTAGAAGCTGCTCTCTTCCTGCTGGAGCAGTCCGAATAGTACAGGAGTCTTCATGGATATAAATATATGCATTTAAAATGCATCCAGGCCAGTGTTCTAACATGCTACCATACCTATCAGATTTACATATCCTGAGTCAATGCACATGAAATATATCAGAAACATCATGTAATAGAAACGTGCACAATTCCATATTTTCTAAGAAAAACCATAAAAATACCATAAAAATAGTGGTTAGTTACAAAACCGAGGGGCAGTGAAAGCACGACAATCATGTCTTTTCTGAGATCCATAATTCATAATTACGAGATCTGTAAGTTGTAATTACGAGATAGCGGGTCTAATTTTTTTGTTTAATGAATGCAATGCACTTCTGTCCTGATGAACACCTCCAAGACAAAGGTATCGGTACCCCCGAGGTTTCCGTGTCTGAATTATTGTGTTGCAGACCCAAATTTAATTTATTTTAATCTTGGGTACCTCTAGATAGATTGGTGCCAATAGTCTATAATTGTTTTAGAACAAAAACACAAAATTATAAGTGTGGAGCCCTCTTCCTGAAAAGACTGGTTTTGCCTTATTTGGAGTTACCAGGGACAAAGGAAGGAGTTTAGCTAGGTAGCTTCATTGGTCTTCTTTGAAAAGAATACAAGTCCAGTGGGGGCTGGTGTTAAATGCAAGCTTACATAACATGAGGTTTCTGAGCACTCTTCCAAGAAAGAAATTCCTCCAGAGGCTAACGCTAGCCTTGGCCTCAGCCACCGCCACAGTGAGAATGACCATCTAAGAAATCCGGCTGATTATGTCATACTAGGCCTAACTGAAAAAAAGTCTTGCAATCAAGTCTTACAAGACTTATGAAACGCGAGCTGCTTTACCGAAGGATTTCTAGAAGACAGGTAGACTTTGTTTTGCATTTTCTACCATGTTTAAGATGAAAATTCATCATTGCAACAGGGTAGATAAGTTAGAAAACGCAGAAAAGCATTTCTTGGGCACTAAAGGAATGGTTGTGTGTTTTCTAATAAAATGATGGACAACTGGACAACACATGTTCACATATTCTGATTTGGAGTTGCAAAATTAACACAGTACCTTGCTGCATAAGGGCTCCAACTCCAAACCACACACTGTTTATCAGAGTGAAGTTGTTTTCAACCACATCGGAATCTGGGTTGCAAGGGTGGGGGTTGTACCACTCATAGGGAGTGAACCTGAAAGAGAAAAATAGGAACCTTTTGAAATATTTTACATGTTAGAACCCATACATCAGACTGTTTGGAATTGAAATACTCTTGTGTTAGTGACTAAAGGGGTGAAATCATTCATTAATTCATGCATTCTTTAGTTTAGCTCATACTTAATGCTATTTATGAGAAATTACAATAACTGTGGCCAGTTGTGAGGTCATTTTATCAGTGACTTTCTTTTTTTTGAACATTTTAAGTCTTTCACCAGTTAAGATCAAGAGCCTTTTCTGTGTCATCAGGCTTCATTCAATTCATTTCAGTTTTATTTGTATAGCACCAATCATACTCAAAGATAATCTCTCGGCGCGTCACAATTCAAGGCTATACAGAGAGTAAACCCAACAGAACAGAGAGCAAGCCAGGGGCGGCAGCGGGGAGGAAGAACTTCCTTTAACAGAAGAGAAAAACATCCAACAGAACCAGCGGCTCATGCAAGAACATTTTGGAACATTTTTGCTACAGTTTAGGTCATTTGTAGGAGATCCTCAAGGAAGTAGTGTTCAGAGTAAAATAGCTCCTTTCTCAGGTGACATAAAGAGAATTCTAAGCTGCTGCTGCTATTTATGAGTATAACAACCATATAGTGCATTCAATTTGTATGTAAGGAGGTTAGAATGTAGACACCTTGTAATTCAGTACAGGATTCATTACGATTGCTTTAAAAACCATTTCTAAGCAAGGGTATGAATAATTCTGGTCTACAAATAAAATACCAAAAATGATGCATTCCAAGAAACATCTTTTGCAGTTTTTCTTTACAGCCTTTTGTAACTTTGGTACATAATTTAAATCAAACTAAATTTTCTTTCTCATAATAACAATTCATAAAATTGTAAAACTGGTAATAGTGTGACTATGTTTAGGCTTCGCTGTAGATCATAGACTGTATAAAAATAATAATAATTTTATTTATATAGCAATTTTCAAAAAGTTACAAAGTACTTAACTAATTAAAATAAGGCAACCAAAAGAAATGGTAAGGTAGTAAGACAAGAAATACATAAATAATTTATAAGGGTCATTTGAGGAAGATACTATTTGCCATGTATTCAGAGCTAATTCTGCTGTTTACACCCAGGCGTTACATTAGCCCTATTACTGTATGACATTTACACCTGAGTGGAAAGCATTTTGGAATACAGGCTTTTTTAAAGCAGATAAAGTGGCAAAATGTTCTAGTTTATTCCCAACTATGATCTTTTAGCAGCAAGCCTGATCAGTTTTTGTTCCAAATCCTGTGTAGTTTGGTCTTTAAAAATGGGCAGAATCAAGGCGGCTGCATGGCATCATGTTCAGAAGCCCATAATTCAGCAACTAATTAACATCTATTTGTGTTTCTTACATATTTGAGTAGGTATTAGTAGATATTATTAAAGTGCAATAACTCAAAAATCCTTAAAAAAATTTTTTTAAGGGAAACTTGGTACAAAATGTGTCTGGTTGAACAGCATCACAAAAATGACAGTATTTTTATTATGACTTACACAAAGTGGCATAATCTGCAGTTCCCAATAAAAAATTTGAACAAAACATTTGCTACATTTTTAAAAACATGTTAAACTATGCTTATGTTAAGTTTTGAAGAAAAACGTTGAAAATGTTTGATTTTATAGTGAAAAAAAATCTGGTTAAATAAAACATAATATAAGGATTATTAATAACATAAAAATGTACACGGCATCAGACACTCAGTGGACGCTTACCAAATTTAAACAGCAAAATACACATATTACAAATTTTTGAATCCCAAATTTTACCATTGGCATGGTTAAAGTTGGCATTAATTTATGCATAATTTATCCATGATAAAAAAAGTCTGACATATCATGTCTCAACACATAAAAAAATGACGAGAAACTTTTTTTTTGGGGGGGGTGATAAAATTCTAAAAAACTACACTCTTGTTAGTTGCACATAACTTTTTTCCTGCAAATCTCAGGAAGAAAATAAAAGCAGTTCCATAAACTAGACACCTTTAGCCAAAATCTGATGTATTACACATTATGATATGAACAAGTTTGATTATTGATGTTTAGCTGCTCTTGATTCTGCCCAAACGTGACTGAACGCTAGACCAAATATTGTCTATGCTACATGCAGGAATCAAATCCTGTATCTTGTGAGGAATTCACTCATCCTTAGCAACACTGAAACGTAGGTGATTTAACTCAAGCCTCGTTGAACATTATTATGGGCATGTACACAGCATCTGCCCTATATTTCCATAATTTCAATACTAGAAACACAGTAACTCAATGAACTTTTCCGAGGAAAACAAGTGACAGCTGACCTGGCAATCACAAAAAGCACACAGCTGACACCCAGACATGCCAGCAGCACATACATCCAGATATCAGGAGAGAGCGGGTTGAGGAAGGAAAACACTCCTGGATTAGTGCCGTTGGGTTTATGGTAAAGGATGCTGATCCCCAGTGTCATGAAGGGCTTGGAGAAATCGATAACCTTCTCTCTCACATAAGTGATGGTGAGTGGGGCAACAGCGAGATCAGCTACCTGGTACAAAACACAAACATCAAGCAGAGCCACACAGATACTATAAATGAAACTGCATATTCCTTCCTTCAAAACCCACTCTTTACTAAAATAATTCTACTTACATGATCAATGAGCTCCCGCACCATGCCGTTCCACTCCCCTTTGTCATTCTGAGCTCCGTATTTGCCGTCAGAAACCAGTTTGACCTCATAGGAGAAACCCAAAATGTTGGACAACTCTTTCAGCAGATCCAGGCAGTATCCCTCAAAACGGTCATTTCCATACAGTGGCTTGTCAGATTTTTTATACATGACGTAAGGGTTTTCCTGGAACAAGACATGTAAGAGATTTCATCTGCTTTTTATGGATTTTATGGATTATTTGGTAATGTATAATACTTTAGTTTCATACGAGGATAGTGGTGACAATGAGGGTGCGATTAGCCATTGAGTCAGTGACATTTGTAGAGGAGTCCTTGTTGGTTTCTGTCAAGTTAAGGCCCGTTTGGGAATTCCAGACACCAATCTGTAAAAAAAAAAAAAAAAATCCACATACTGATATTAACTGAACAAAAAAAGGCAAAGTTGTCCAAGTCACAAAGCCTTAAAAACACAGACAAGGAAGCAGGAAGAAAAATGTAATTAAGAAGGAACAGAGAAAAACAAGAAAGGATATAAATATAAAAGGAAAACAAAGATACTATCTCATAAAATTTAAAAGGTCTCATACTGTGGAAACGTATCTGTCTAGAGGTTCTGAGGTTTAATAATCTCTGTGGTATAAAATAAAACCTGTGCAATTATGAACTCGCTCAGAATTGCTAGACTGGACAAAGACACACAAAGAGATGGACAAGGATGTAAAGCTGTTCTGAATTTTTGTAACTCATAGCCCACGAAAAGGATTTGACCCGCCCTTATGAGCTGCTACAGTTCTGAAATGGCTGAACCATCAAAAATTACTGGAAAACTTACTGGCCCTTCAATCCAGTGTGAATAAAACCCCATTTTGTATAACTGAGTTTTGTCTTGTATCATATTTGATGCATTAGACATTTGTTGACACTCATTTCCATGTTTTTTAAGAAACAAAAACATAGAGAAGTTAACATTTACACAAATATTTTAACAGATCCCGTGTATCACATGTTACCT
This sequence comes from Pseudamia nigra, assembly GCA_029823295.1. Lineage (NCBI taxonomy): Eukaryota > Metazoa > Chordata > Actinopteri > Kurtiformes > Apogonidae > Pseudamia > Pseudamia nigra. Next base: position 3,166 of record JAQQAE010022622.1, on the reverse strand, counting down.
TCAGAAGTGTTAAAAAAGTTCTTTACAAAAATACAAAATCTGTTTAAAGGTGCAGTCTACGATGTTGGGAAACTAGCTGGTATCCAATCGTTTGTAGGTGATGGATATAAATGATTTAACGGGTGACCTGCCAGTCAAATCAGCTTGCAGCCTCACAGTTGTCAAGCTAATATGTCTTACATGTGCCAGATGTTGAGGGAATCTGAGATGCAGGTTGTCTGTCCTCAGTCAGTGTGGTTAGATAAGCTATAGTTGCTAGCTCTGTAGTAGCTGCTACTACAACTGTTTTCAACTCCGCAAGTGAGTGTGTGAGCTCGTGCACGTGTGAGGTTGGGAGCCATGTTGATTGGCAGGTCGCCTGTCTAATCATTTACAGCAGACTGCTACAAACAATCAGCTACTAGCTAGTTTCCAACATGGTAGACTGCGTCTTTAAACCACGCTAGGCTTAGGATCGGGGTTCGGCGGATGATTTTGTGGATGACCCCTCCGAAGGTCCTCAAAGGCTTGTCATCTGCCTTCTACTGAATCGTCAGCACACTGCATTTATTTTATTATACACAACCAATTTTTGAGGGTCTAGAAAACTCATGTATCAAATATGACAAATTACGCTTTGAAGAATTAACAGGTTGGGATCAATCATAGTCAGACTAAAATTAGCCCCGCCCCCATGACATGTACCAGTGATCCTCCCTCTTTTTATTTTTGAAAATTATCCATGAAAAGTGAATTATTCTGTGTTTATAGTAGCTTTGTGCCTGAATCTGATCCCAGATCACCTTGGGAATGGCCTGCAATTCAACAAATCAGAGCATTTTCTCATCAATGTCGGTGGATACAACACCTCATAGTGAAATCAGAGCATGTGTGAAACAGTTACAAGGATCTCGGAAACCTAAGGGGAAAAAAATCAGATCAACTGATTTAATAGACACATAACAGCAATAGGAATATAAATGTGGCTATCACAGTATGAAACCTTTAAAATGGTATTTTCTGTACAAAACATTGCATAGGGAGGGGGCATGTACAACACATTTCTTTCCTCGGGTGCCTATGACATATTACTATGCGAAGGAGAGACATGACAGAGGCGAGAGGAAGAGGAAATGAATTCACAGCAACACTATGTCTTCAGTCTGCCACAGCAGCCAAAGTACAGACCTTTTTCCACACTTTATTCAGGCGGTTGTTGCCCGCGATTGTCTTGCAGAAATAATAAGAAAGCATTTTAGTTGCACTGATCTTTAAAGAAAGTATCAAAACAACACAGCGGAATTTTAGCCATCATAAAAACGAAGAAAATGAGAACTCATCTGAAGTACATTTTGTTGCAATTACTACAATTTTCGACTGCGTTAACTTCACCTCAGCTTCTTTGTAGTGAAGAGACATACCATGACAAATAGCAGACCTGTTAATGAGGCGTCAAAATTTAGACTAGTGTTGTCACTGTGATTAAAGCATCCATTAATCTGTTTGCTAGACCGACTAGATGTGTCAAAACAATTCTCTGTGGTGTTTAATTGGATCACCAGGGTTTTGTATGTTTGACTGAACTACACGTTCCCTGTTTTAACTTAAAAATAATCTTTCTAAAACTCACAAGCTTCCATTGTTCTCTGCTCATGTCATCTAGTTGAGTGTTGCAATAACAGCCTGTGCTGACGGTACAGACATGGGTCACAAAGTTCACCTTCTCCAAGCCATCCTCCTTCAGGCTGATGACGTCTAAATCAAATTCTTTCCGCAGGCCGTCCGTCTTGTTTATTATGATTTGCCCCGTCAAGCCATTCCACTGTGCCTGTGGCAAACAGAGGGCAGAATGCAAACCAATGAGTCCAGTGATATCTTTTATGGTTATACACAAATATGCTAAATCAAGTGGAAGAAAACGTGTCCTCAGAGATGAATAATTGAGGCGCTTTGCGGTAAACAACGGACACTGACAATGGCTAACTGCATCTCGATAGACGATTTTGCATTGGCTGGATCCTCGACGTAGATATAGTGTTCTGGATTATGTAACGTGGTACATGGTGATATAAATGGAGCAGACAGGAGCGGCCTCTCTGTCAGTGGAGAGCAGTGGGTGGGCAGTAGAGCTTATAGAAATCTGAATAAAGTGGATAATGAAGGGAGTTCAGCTGAATAGGACTGTGGTGACAAGTCAGAGACCCCGGTGGAGACATGTTTACTAATCACTAGCTGGACCAAATATTCATGGCACTTATGGAGCCGCAATTAACGCTTAACAGAACATCAGAGCTGATCCCGAAACACACATCTACAGAGTGAGATGTTGTTGCTTTTTACATAATTGTTCTTAGAGGGGAGTCGCCACACCTGTTGAAAGGCACAGAAATCTCCCAAACAAATAAAACATGGCGTATGCAATTTGTTTACATTTGAGGGACTCTTTTGAAGTGCATGACTTGTCATGCATGACATGAATTTCTCTGCATGACTGTGTGAGCACTCTCAAAACCATTAGGAAAGGTGGGGATGCTTTGCTCGACCAAAAAACAAATGCCACTGAACATTAAAAAAAATGACATATCACACACAGTGACTGAATGCATAAATAGGTCTTCAAGTAACGGGCAAGTATGTATGGGCATTTTATAAGTCTATTCAGCCCTTATTTATTAGCCCTTAAATATGTACAATCATTGTTTACAAAACTGATCTTATAATGTAGCCATTTAAAATTAATGCCTTATTCCACACTATGGTTTAATTTAAAGATCCCGTCCAGACATGTTAGAATGGAGCTAAATAATGAAAATCTTTAAATGACACCTCCTCCATCCCCTCACTAAAAACACAGAATCTATGACTGTGTAAAATATTGCTCATTAATATCCCTTAAATACTGGGCATCACATGTAACTTTCCTAAATCTTCTTTTCAGTGCACAGTCAAAATTTTCTCAAGCACTCACGTAACGTAACATTAACTCACAGCCATCATTATAATATTTGTGATGTTACAATTCAATTCAATCTTTATTTGTATAGCGCCAATCATTATCACTGATTATCTCTAGGCGCTTCACAATCCAAGGCCAAGATCTCATGACTATACAGAGAGTAACCCAACAGAACCACCGAGAGCAAGCCAAAGGCGACGGGGGAGGAAAAACTTCAAACTACAAAGCCCA
>JAQQAE010022620.1:0-10215 GCA_029823295.1 Pseudamia nigra | reverse complement strand
TAAACACTTACCCACAGCTGCAGTCGAGTGTATGTCATGTATAACTATGAACATATTGAATAAATAGAAGATACGAAAGTCCGATAGCGTTCTGCTGATACAGCGACATGTCAATCAAACCCCAGCACAGCAGTGATTTGTCGGATTATTTGCCATAATATCTTAATAACGGAGCAAAAAGTTAAAGATTGATCATCACGTTACTTATTAGAGGATCCAAATAAAACGTTTGAGACTATGATGACCCATGAAAAAAATGTATTAGTATTTTCAGACGGAATCACGTGTATCTATGAGGAAAAAGTGTCTTGGAGCCGGACGATCAATCCCCCAGTGGCCAAACGGTGGAATTACAACTTAAGGTTCCTTGCGCGTGGGCCTCATTGAACGGCCATGGTGGTTGCTGGGGTCAAATGTCATTGACAGCTCACTGTCCTGTGTGTGATGACTAACCCGGACGGACTCGTACTTGCAAACACACTCCTGACTGTACCACATGAATGTGTTTTTCATATTTCTGACGCCAGTTTGCAGCTTAATTCAACACTCTTTCTGTTCAGATGCAAAAAAAGGAAGCAGACGCCAGAGAAACGCACATTTCCATTTCCCTTTGGCTGCTTTTGCATACGTATCTCTGGCTTATCTTTTGCATAAAAAACCCACTTTGCGAGGCTTTCTTCCTCTTTCGCGTACGCTCCATTATTTACAGCCAGCCTCCGTGAACCCGAGTCAGGGCGCTGGGATTGTTTGAGTTAGGTATGTCAGGAGGTGTTCGAAGCGTGGAGCTGGGGCTGCTGGGAAACGGGCAGGTGTCGTCTCTGAGAGGAGACGCCGCCGTTAATTTGTCACATAACGGCCGGTGCTTAGTAACAGTGTAAACCTGGGGAAAACGTAGGGTGGGGATTTTACTCTGTGGATTATTGTTCATCACTTTTGATCATTTTGTGGAATTAATACGCATTTAGGTTATTGTTTTGTTAATTTTACAGTTTATTTGGTTCATTTTTTGATCATTTTGTGGAATTAATACTCATTTAGGTTATTGTTTTGTTAATTTTGCAGTTTATTTGGTTCATTTTTTGATCATTGTGTGGAATTAATAGTCCTTTAGTTTATTGTTTTGTTAAGTTTACAGTTTATTTGGTTCATTTTTTGATCATTTTGTGGAATTAATACTCGTTTAGTTTATTGTTTTGTTAATTTCACAGTTTATTTGGTTCATTTTTTGATCATTTTGTGGAATTAATATGCGTTCAGGTTATTGTTTTGTTAATTTTACAGTTTATTTGGTTCATTTTTTTGATCATTTTGTGGAATTAATACTCGTTTAGGTTATTGTTTTGTTAATTTTACAGTTTATTTGGTTAATTTTTTATCATTTTGTGGAATTAATATGCGCTTAGGTTATTGTTTTGTTAATTTTACAGTTTATTTGGTTAATTTTTTATCATTTTGTGGAATTAATACTCGTTTAGGTTATTGTTTTGTTAATTTTACAGTTTATTTGGTTCATTTTTTATCTTTGTGGAGTTAATACTTGTTTAGGTTATTGTTTTGTTAATTTTACAGTTTATTTGGTTCATTTTTGATCATTTTGTGGAATAAATACTCGTTTTGTTTGATTTAGTTTATCATTTTTTGAGTTTTTTTTATCATTTTGTTGTTTTTGTTTACATTATGTTTATTATTTTTGGTTCATTTGGAGGAATTAACGGATATTATTCTTGATCATTGTTAATTTTACAGCTTATTTGGTTAATTTTTTTGATCATTTTGTGGAATTAATACTCGTTTAATTTATTGTTTTGTTAATTTTACCGTTTATTTGGTTCATTTTTTTGATCATTTTGTGGAATTAATGCACATTTTGCTCATCATTTTTTGAGTTTTTTGGTATTTTTTCATCATTTTTGTTTTTTTTTTTTTTTACATTATGTATATTATTTTGCTCTTTTTGAGGAATTAATGGATTTTATTCATGTTCATTGTTTTGTTCATTTAGCTTCATTTTGGTGATTATTTCTTTAATATTTTTTTGTTTTGTTTATTTTTTTTTATTCATTGTTCATGAATAGTTCATTTTCTTGATTATGCTGTTCATTTTGGTTCATTTTGTGGATTTTGTTCTTAATTTATGGACCATCTTAATCATTTCTTTTGATACTTGTTTATTTATTTAAATTGTTTTAATCATTTTTGATCATTGATGGGTATTTTTGTTCTTTTTGTTGATTATTTCTTTCTTTTTTTTTGATTATTTGATTCGTGTTATATTCATTGTTGATTATTTTGTTTCTTTTATGGATTTTTTTAGGAGGGTTATTATATTGTTGGTTATTTTCATTTATGTTGTTGAATAGTTTATCAATTTTTGTTCATTTTGTTCATTTTTTTTTCATTTGATTGATCATTTTTTTGTTTCTGGTTTTGATTATTTTGTTATTTTTGGAGATGTTACATTCATTATTTATTAATTGCTCAGATTGTTCATTATTTTGTTAATTTTGTTACTTAGTTGGTTTATTTTGACAATTATCCTTTATCCTGTTGTATAATTTCTTACTTCTGTCCATTTTGTGGAATTTATGGGTATCATGTTGTTCATTATTTCTTTCAGTTTTTGTTTCTTCATTTGGATTATTATATTCCTTTTTGTTGTTTGTTGCTTATTTTGTTTATTATTTTGTTAATATTGGCTCTTTTTGTAGATTGTTTTCTTAGTTTGAGGACAGTGTTCATTTCTTTTCATTGTTCTTTTTTGGATTATTTTTGATCATTTTTTGTTTTATTATTAACTTCCGTTACTTGTTCATTTTGGATTATGTTGATAGTTCTTTTCATTTGAGTTAATTTAATGATACATTTGATATATTTGCTATTTAATTTCTCAAGTTTTGTTCATTTTTATGACATATTTAGTTTGGTTTTTACTATTTGTGGAGGATTTTGTTCATTTTGAGAACTCTTGCACTGCACATTTTTTCTTCATTTTTTTAGATTATTTGGTCCATTTTATTTATTGTTACTATTCCTTCCATTTGGGAACTATTGTATTCATTTTCTTAATTGTAACTTGTTGTAAAGACGATGCATTTTGTGAATTTTTCTCAATTTTTGTTGATTTTTGTTCAGTTCTTTGGTCATTTGTCGGTCACTGTGGACACAAAATTACAACACGATTAATAGAAAAGAGAAAAATAACAAAATAAGCAACAATATTAAGAAAAAAACTAACAAAATGTACAAAATCAGGAAAAGCAAATAAAATAATCAAGTAGTTTTGGGAAAACGGCAGAAAATAAAAATGAAAAAGGTCAATAAAATGACGGAAAAAATGATCGAAATAATCAACCAAATTGAACAAAACAAATGTCAAAAACTGAACCAGAAAACAAAATAATCAATGCTATGATGTAACAAATTTCATGTTATGAAGTTATTCACTACCTGAGGGGTTTTTTTTTTTTTTTTGAGATTCTGCTCTGCTTTTACTTATGTCCTGATAGTCGTTAAAAGCGCCTAGAGATAATCGGCGATTATGATTGGCGCTATACAAATAAAGTTTGATTGATTGATTGAAAATTAGAAAGTATCAGTACATTTACTCGAGTACTGGGGTAGGCGGCCATCGGCCTCAACCGGTTGGCTTCAGTGGACAGAGGAGAGACAAACTATTCTACGCACGTGTGATGACGGGAATCATTTTGCATAAAAACCTGAATAATAACGATTGGTTTTTGAAGTTTGCTTTGAAATTGCAGTTGTTGCCACATGCAGCATAATTTCATTGCCTTTTTACTGTTTTTCTTCCACTATAGGTCGAATAATCTTCAGCAAAAATGGGATGCTTCGGGTTCCTGAAGGGCATGATGTTTCTTTTCAATGGCATCATTTTTGTAAGTCCATTTTAAATACTTTAAAGTATGTTCCATCTGTATTTTAAAGTTTATTTTACGCTTACTCAGTTACATGCGCTTAAGTAGTGTCTTATTCTTACTTAGTTATATTTATGATGGAAAAAGATGTGCTTCTCCTCATGTATGTTTGGTCACAGCTCGATGGGTAGGAGTGGAATAATTAAAAAAACAAAACCTGAGATCCAACAAATGTGACAAAATAATCAGGTAAATTAACAAAAATGAAAACCTAAGCAATGACGTAAGTAAAATGAACAAAAAGTCAACTAAATTAAAGAGGGGAAAAAAGGAACAAAACATCCACAAGTCAACAAAAATCGAACAAATACAGGACATTAGTTACAAAAATTCACAAAACGATCAAGAGAATTGACAAATGTGATCAGAAATAAGAACGTGAGTAAAAAATAAACGAGTGAATAAATGAGCAAAAATTAGAAACCCGATGAAGAAAATGAGTAAAAATGAGAAATAATCAAGTAAAAATCAGCAAAAAAAAAAAAAAAATCAAGAAAATGGGCAAACATTTACAAATCAAGAAAATGAGTAAAAATGATCAAAATACTTGAGTAAAAGTCAACAGAAAAAAATCAAGAAAATCAGCCAAAAATAGCAAAATAATCGAGAAAATGAACAAAAATTCACAAAAAAATGAAAAAAGCGTGTAAAAATGATTAAAATAATGACAAGAATAAAAACAGAAAATGAGGAAAATAATCAAGAAAATTATTAAAATAATAAAAAATTGGCAAAGTAATTAAGAAATGAGGAAAAGTACCAGTAATTAAGATAATGAGTAAAATTTGCAAAAATAATGAAGCCACTGAGCAAAAATGACCAAAATATTTATGAAAATTAGCAAAATAATCAAGATAGTAAAAATCAACAAAAAATTTAGAAAATTGGCTAAATTATTAGCAAAGTACTCAAGAAAATTAGCAGAATAATCAAGAAAATTAGTTTAGATGATCAAAGTAATGAGGCAAATTGGAAGAAATGAACAAGAAAAAATAAAATGAGCAAAATAATCGAGGAAGTTAGCAGAATAATCAAGAAAATGAGTAACAATGAGCAAAATAATGAGGCAAATTAGAAGAAATGAACAAGGAAAAATAATAAAATTGGCAAAATAATCAAGGAAATTGTCAAAATTGAACAAAATAATCAGGAAAAAGAACAAAAATTAGCAAAATAATCAAGAATATGGGGAAAAAAAATAATCAGGAAAATCTTGAATCCACATCAATTTAGCCACCATTTGAGTTAGTTTTTAATGAGGAGCTTTTTTACTCTCACTCCGCCGCGACTCGAGTCACGACGGAGCGGAATCCGTCGCCTTGTCTTGTGTCGCTCCTTCAGCTGGCGGGTGCTGCCATCCTGGGCGTCGGGATCTGGGTGAAGGTGGACAGCGGCTCCATCTTCAATTTCCTTGGAAAAATCGAAAATGCACCGGTGGAGCTCAGTCAGGTGCTCAACGTGGGCTACCTGCTGATCGCCATAGGAACCGTCCTGCTCGTCATCGGCTTCCTCGGCTGCTGCGGCGCCGTCAGGGAGAGCCGGTGCATGCTGCTGCTGGTACGTTGGCTCCTCCTACCCAATGAACGGGGGTCGTTACCGGTAATGTCTACATTTTTAAATTGTCAGTGATACAGATGCAGGTACCGAAGCCTACAGCGACCTCTAGCGGCTGTCAGTGTGACAAACAACCACTACTCGAAATAATTAGTATACAAGTCGCTCCAGTATATTTGTCGCTCCCCTAGTCAGACTTTGCAAAAAAAACCGCGACGTGTAATCCGGAAAATACGGTACATTGGATGGTTTTAGAGTAATCCCTCACTGTGTCGCGGTTCACCTTCCACGGATTCAGTGGGTTTTATGACGAGCATCATCATCGTCATCATTACTGTCCTGTCTCTGCTCTTACATGTTAGTCTGATAAAGTTACTGTATTATCATTATTATTATAAATATAATGCGTTATAGGTATTATTTTTGTACAGTACGTGTAGTTTATTCACGGTAAACTTACCTATCGCACTCGTATAGCTTTACGGTTACGAGCTGTTACTGATAAAGTAAAGGGTGGGTTGTTAACAGTGCAGGGAGGGTTTATTAAAGTAAAAATACACGTATTACACGATAATAAAGTAAATATGGTGCTGCTCCTTTGCGGATTTTCACCTATCGCGTGTGGTCGCGGAACGTAACGAGGGATTACTGCACCGCCATATTTATGTTTTATGTATGTCTATTTATTCGGTATGTCTTCACTGTCGCGTTGCACTGTAGCGCCGCCCTTTTGTCCAATGTGGAGATTTGGACTTTTTCACTTTGTAAAACATTGCAGAAAAGCAGCTTTTAGAATCGCTGGTCCAAATGGCATTCCATCATGAAACGAATCACATTTTGATCTTTCTGCTCTAGTTTTTCATCATAGTCTTGCTGGTCTTCATCGCCGAGGTTGCGGGTGCAGTGGTGATCTTGGTGTTCAGACCACTGGTGAGTTCGTACGGCACAAGAAGACGCTGTAGCCTCGCTATCAGAAAAGTTCCTTAGCCTACCGCCCCTCGATGTGAGGCTACAAATGGTTCTTTGTACCTGCTTTTTAGGCAAACGAGTTTATTGCCAGAGTCGGCGTCGCAGCAGTTCAAAACATCAGACGGGAGTATGGGAAAAACCATGACATCACGGGTCTGTGGGATACAACGATGAGCACGGTAGGCCGTGTCACCCTCCTGGATAGGTTACAAAATGTTTGAGTATTTTCATGCCGGCTCTCTTTTGCTAACATTTGCTCTCTTTGCTTCCTCATCAGTTAAAATGTTGTGGATTCTACAACTACTCAGATTTCACCGACTCTCCGTTTTACAAAGAACAGAACAGTCAGTACCCATCGGCGTGCTGCCCAGGCTCCAGTCGCCCCTGCAACGACACAGTGGCTGTCTCTAATGCGGTACGAGACCCCGACATTATACAAGCCATGTGATAATTATTGAAACTTTTTTTTTATATTATGATGTTTAATGTTGATGATTTATCGTGAAGTCAGATGTTTGGTTGGTTGTACGTTGACACAGTAGAGCCGGTGGGGTACTCTGTTCACTATAGCATCCACAGTTTTATCAGATTCAAGCCCAGCTCGGCACATAGGTCAGGGTGTAGTAGTCTGTATATGAATCAACGTTGTGATAATAAAAGTATATTTTATTTAGAATGCACTCTACATTTGGACCAAATCTCAAAGTTCTACAAAAATACAATAACTTAGGGGATGTCGTAGCATTAAAAACGCTGAAAATAACCCAGTCATACCATTCATATCAGTCGTAACGTTATGACCGCTGACAGGTGAAGTGGTGATGATTCCATCGGCACCTGTGAGTGGGTCGGACGTACGAGGCTGCAAGTGAACGTTTAGTCCCGGAAGGTGACGTACACTGGGACCTCGGGTAAAGAATTTAATCAGTTCCGGCATCACGTTCGTTGGGAGAACAATTTGTGAGGCGGGGCCGGCTTTTCCATAGGAATACATGTAAAACCAATTAATCCGTTCCAAGACCCACGAAAACTCCCATATAAAGTATGTAAACAGACCCCTACCTGCACGTTTATGGGGCTGCACGCGTTTTATTGGCTTTTGTTTACCGATGTTGTCTGAGGCTACTGTTGTTAGAAGGTTGCTAGCTTGGTAGCTGTTGGTATTAGCTAGGTAGCTACTAGTTTGGGTTTCACTTCCGGGAGCAGCACACTCGCTTCCGGGTACGCGATAATTCACTTCTGGGTCTATCTCTTTTGTAACGCAATTTGTTTTTCGTTAGACGGGACAAAAATTTTTTTCGTTACCCGAAAATGTTGTTGGTAGAAGAGTTCTTTACCCGCGGTTGCACTATTTGAAATGAAAGATTGGGCAGCGTAAGGATGTAAGCGACCTAGACAGGGACCAAATTGTGACATCGAGGTCAAAGCATCTCCAAATCTGTGGGTGTTGGTCCTGCAGTGGACAGAACCCCCTGAGGAAGGAAGGACAACTGGATCTCAATCCTGTAAAGAACCTAAGGGAACAAAACATTACTATCACTTAATATTGTTTTGGTTCCTCCTCTTGATGCCAGAACATCTCTAACCAAGGACTGAGCTCGACCAGACCTCTGAAAGCTTCTGTAACAACAGTCAGGACATTAGACATTATGAGCTCAGACCTTCATGAATCCAACCTGTTTTTCACAAACACTCAGTCGGACTGAAATGTGGTTATTCATCGCTGTTGTTTGGGTTCTGTCCACTGCAGACAAGAACCCCCAACAAGATCTTGAGATTTGGATGCAATGGCCAGGTCGTGTAGCATCACAATGTGGTGTTTGTCAAAGTTGCTCAGATTTTTAGTTTTAATAGTTTGGACAATTTGCTGCTTGGACTAAACGTTCACTTGCTGCCTCACACGTCCACCCACTGACAAAAACCATCGGAATACGATACCGACATTCTGACCTCTCCACCGGTGAGATCCGTGTCGTCCACAGTTCACAAGATGCGACGCTTTACTGCTTCATCTTCCACCCAGACATGTGGCGCTGGCACCACCTAGTGCTCAAACGACATTATTACACCATGAACACACGCCAATGTAACGACAAGAAACACACCTGTCGTTATTTTTAAACTCTGGCAGGAGGTAGATACGAAAATATGAGCTCTTTTATTTGGTCATGTGATCTTTGACCTTGATTGACCCTGAAAGTGTGAAGTCAAGGCCACGTCCTCGTCATGTGGAAAATAAAACATGTTTTCCAAAGTTTTCTTTCTTATTTATTTTGTATTTAATGTCACGAAAAACAGCAATAAGTTAAAAAAAAATAAGTCAAAGGGACAAAATCATATTTTTTTTGCCTTCTGTCTTTTTCATGACTTGTTTCTCAAGTCATAATCATTTTTAAGTCCTTTGTGTTTTTGTTCTTTCATGTTTTTGCCTTTTTTATGTCGTCTTTTAACATTTTGCGTCTTTTACACTGTTGTCAACTTTTTTGCATCCGTTCAATCAAATTCAATCTTTTACTGATCTTTCATGATTTTGTCTTCTTTATGTCATTTTGGCTTTTTTTGTGTCTTACATTGCCTTTAACCGTTTTGTATGTATTTTATTTCACATTTCACCGTTTTGCATCTTTTATGTTGTGTTTCACCACTGCGCATCTTTCACATCACGGTTGTCATTTGTGTTTTATGTAGGTTTTATCTTCTTTTCTACGCCTTTTATGAAGCATTTAATCTTTCTGCGTCTACGCTGTTTTCATCATTTTCGGATGTTTTATGTCATATTTCATCTTAAATAATAAATTAAAACCACAGTAAACCATCTACTGTCACTCCGGGCCAAATGAGAGACTCTAACCTCCGATTAAAAATAAAGATTTGAACATTTTCACGTATGAGAACACTTTTTTGGTAGTATTTCCCGGCTCCAGAAGCGTCGAACGCATCCGCCTTCACCTTCTCTCTCTACTCTCGTTTTTTTCCGTCAGACAATCTCCGGTTGTTTCCCCAAGATCGAGAAGCTGGTCGACGAGAACACAGTGGTCATCGTGGGAGTGGCGTTGGGGATCGCCGTTCTGGAGGTACCCGTCATTTGTTTTTTTGTGGGGTCTGCTCTGGAGTATTTCTTGGAGGTGAATATCAGAGACAAAAAGTATTTCCCCCGTCCTGATTTTTTTTTTTTTTACGGCTGTCAAACGATTAAAAGTTTGTAATCTGATTAATCACAGGGTCACTGGGTTAATTTCAGTTAATCACAATTAATACCCCGTTGTCGTTTTTCATTTTGTGGGAGCAAAAACACTCGTGACATCACGACTCATGACCCGGACGTGATGTGGAAGGACCCGTAAGATAGACGTGTCTATCTTTTTTTGTAGAGCGAATTTTTTCTGTTAGCTGGTTCAAATTTTTTTTCTTCAGTACCTGGACTTTTTGTTAACAGAAGCATTCGTTAGCCGGAGAACCGCTGTATGTGGGTGATTGTGCGTTGGTCACATTAAAAAATGGATTAAAACCCTTTGTGACCGAATGTGTCGGCGGCGACACACCGCGCGCCACCCACACAGCGAGGCAGGGCGGGCGTCGCTGGCGGGCTACCGCCTCCAGCGTCAAGCAGCCGGCCGCCACCGACCCGCTCCAGCAGGGACAGCGCCCGGCGGGGGAGTCCGACTGGGGCAGGACACACTCCAAACGGCAACGCAGGCGTCCCAAGGCGAGCCCAGGGAGGACGGAAACCTCCCGCGGAGAAGCGGGGCAAAAGCTT
>JAQQAE010022619.1:0-10215 GCA_029823295.1 Pseudamia nigra | reverse complement strand
CACGCCCTATCGAGCCCTGGCGCGCAATAGTGTGAGCACAAACGCGCAGAATTCTGGAAAGGTGTGAAGTGGGCCCAGGCACGGCTCGAGCCAAAACGGCCCTAGTGTGAGTACGCCCTTAGTGTGCTTTAGACCATCCATTGTGTTGTGTAGAGGAATGGTGGATATAGAGCCTTATTAATGCTATTATAACAACTGTACAAATCCATACTATGGCAAGAAGTACTTAAGTGAAGGGGAAAGAGTCCATCATTACCTTCAGAAATAAAGGTCAGTCAAAGTGAAATGTGAATGGGTCCCCAAATGTAGTCGCCAAGATCATCACACTCTGTCTGAGGTGCTGTATATTGGTGGCTTCCGTGGCTGGTAATTCCAGTAAACTTCTCTGCAGCACAAGTAAATCTTGGTCTTTCTGTCCTGGGACAGTCCTCAGAGGAGCCAGTTTCAACAACAGTGTTTATGTTTTTGTTGACTGCACGTAGGGATATATTCAAAGTTCTGGGGCTTTTTCTGTATAAACGTAAAGAAAATCACTGATGTAGAAGGTGTGTCCAGATTTTTGACTCACTTATTTATTATTATCTTGATTTATTATCTTGATGCCAATGCATGGAAGTTTAACAACTATAAAAGTTCGTACTAAACTTCACAGTGATGGCAACAAAATTCACAGAGGCTTAACATCCTTTAACTTTGATTGGGTTTAACCTGGTGCCTTTTTCTGAGTCATCATCATAGTAATCCCTTTTTGCCTTCTTGTAACTCTAAATTGTACATTTACATTTTATCTTGCACACACCTGGTGATATTTGTATGAAAAGCCAATGCAGTTCTTATTCCTTTCCCTCTAGAAATCCTATCTGTAGTTACTTCGAATTCTTCCAGTTGTTGTGATATTCTACTCACATACGCTTTATGTGACACAGCGCCAAGGCTTTTCCATGTATGATGTATTGTTTGCAATGTGAATTCCACATTCAGCAAGCTCACAGCATCATCTAACTAGACTTCCTACTCTGGGCATCAGACATTGTTAAAGCCTCCAGACAGTATGTTTACCTTAATATTCACATCACGATCTTGCCAGTCATTACAAAAAGTTTTCTCTAAATTCATTATTAGCTCATATACAGCGCTGGCCTGTTTTCTTGTTTAGAAGCAGCTTTATACAAAGTTGTGTTTGTTGTTTTCACTAATCTACAGACGAAGAATATGTGCTGTAATAGACCTCTCTCAGTCTGGAAATCATCGTCTCCCGGTCACACTTGCACTGCCATCAGGTCATCACAATTAGACCACGATGAGTAGCGAGAAATGATCCACAGCTGCGTACTTCTGGCAACTCACTGTAGAGTGAGCCTTAGACAGAAAGAGAGAACGATGGAAAGACAGCCAACTTTAACAAGGATTCTCACCTGCCAATCAACGTGAGAAAGCAACAAGGGGAGGAAAGGTAGACGAGAGAAAGCAATTCATCACCAGTGGGACAGACAGAAAAGATGTGAGGGCAGAGAAGACATTGGAAGGAAAGAAGCAGAGAACAATGAAGAGAGAATTCTGTAGAGACCACTTGAAAGAAAGGAATGTTTTGTTTCTGCATGCAGCCAGTTCAGTTGTGGGTTATTCTCCCACAGGGGAGACTAATTGCTTGTTGAACTAATGTTCTATCCCCTTCTGTCCCTGAAAACCAACACATTTGATGAGTGATGTGTCTATAGGACGTTTCTGCAGGACAGGAACTCCCGGCCTCCACAAATCTAAATATTCACAAATCAAGAGGAAAGACTTTGGGCCCTGTTCCAAATTCAGTGAAGCATAGCGATACTCAGCCCACCGCTGCTTGCCCTCAGAATGAGACCTCTGAGAGTTTGCTAATATTGTTCTCATTGGTTTCTCATCCTCTTTCCTCTCACTCTCTCTCTTTGACTATAACAGTTTTTCTCCCTCTTGCTCTGTGGCAGACCACTGAGCAGCTAATTAATGAGTTTAATGCTCTGATTCATGCACATAGTATGCCAGTTGGAAAAAGCGCCTCAGTTCCATGGTAGGCTTTATAATCTAGATGAACATGCAGCGTATAGCTGTTTATTTTACTTGACTGTCACTTACCTTACCTCCTGAGCTGATCAGTGCCTTCCATTGTCCAACAAGAGGCACTAAATTATCTCGGGTTTTATACAACATATGCCAGTCAAGAGGTGGAAAATGTAAGAGCACAATTCCATTTATTGGGGTCAGCTGCAAATGTATTCCTGAGGTGATAATAGCACTGATGGCAATATGGGAGTGTTTCTCCGGGTTATAAAGTGTGTGTTTATTTGAGTGTGTCTATGTAAGAGTGTGTATATGCATTTTTCTGCTTACAACTTTGCCTTGAGGTGCTTTTCCAGCAATGCTAAGTTACACGGCTGATTCAGCATAGCCTTCCCCTGCTTTTCTCTCCACTGTTTCCCATTTATGAGTGTCCACACTTACTACTGTCGGTCTGTAAACAGACAACCCGAGGGCAAAGTCCAGTGCACATATTCTGTGCACGCCCCATTTAACACACACTGAGCAACTTATTGTGATCCCTTTTCATAAGAGTCAGGGCAATAGAACTGAAACCTGCTTATGGCCAGGTGTGCAGTTTTCTAAGTGTTTGCTGCAGCCTCTCTTCTCACCTCGATGCATGAATTTTACAAAGCAAAGAGCAAAGATGATGACACATAAATTCTCTCAACTCTCAAGCTGAAAATGAATTTTTGATCTGTGTTTTACCTCCTTGTAATCTCTGATATCTTTGGAAGTTATTGCTTTATAAAATAGCTGTGCAGCTGGTTTGTACTTACCCATATGGCTAGAGAGGTTGTTAAGAATCTCAATGTTCTGGAACTAGATTGTCTGTGTATTACGACCAAGAGTGCACATTGTATCTGAACAGTGGGGGCGGGGGGCAAAATAATCAAGAAAATAAGTAAAATTAAACAGAATAACCAAGAAAATGCAAAAAAGAGCACCAAATAACAAGAAAATGGGTCAAATTAACCAAAATTGTTAAGAAAATGAACAACAATCAAAAAATATCAAGAAAAGAATAAAATAAACAAATTTAACAAAAGAAGCAACAAAATGAGGAAAAAATATACAAAATAAGAAAAATTTAAGAAAAATTCAAGAAAAATTTACAAAAATGAAGGAAGTAAGCAACAAAATTGGCTTAAAATAAGTAAAGTGGTCCATTTTCACTAATTTGTTCATTTTGCTTAAAATCAAAAGTACCAAAATCTTCAAAATTAACCAACAATGAAAACTGCCTTCACTTAGAGCTGCATATTAACTAAAGAGTTTTGGAAGGGACAAATGAACATTTGATAAATATTGAGGGGGATGAATCCCCCCTATCCCCCCTGAAATCTATACCTATGATTGTAACACAAGAGAGGTTGCAAACCTTCTCTCCTACACACTATAATAGAACCTGATCCTCCCAGGAGAAAATATAACATTTAGACATCTGCAAATCCAATTGAACTGTAATTATCTCTACCTGTATGCAGCATATATGCAGTTGTAGGTTGAAGAGAGCAGTCGGGAATCCATGGCATAGCACTGTGTTTGGCTCATGAGTATTCTTCAGCAGTACTGCAGCTGAGCTCTGCCTTACAGCTCCTACATAGGGGTGCTTTATAAGCTGTTTGTGGTTATTGAGGTCTCAGCGTGTATGTGTGTTTGTATGTGCTTGTCTGGTTACCTGTAGACAATGTTGTGTGACTAGACATGGGGTCAGTCATTTAGCCTCAGTGTCAGTCAGCTCCGACAAAAGAAATGGGAGAAGTGTCTCTGCTGGGGACAACAGCATCAGATATATATGTGCATTGTGTGCCTTATTTCTCCTTCACTGACTTTCTCCCACTTTTTTTGTTTCTCCACCTCCTTATCCATCACCATGAATGGAGGAGTCATAAAAACAGGAGCTGGCCCTTTTTATGACATAGTAAAGTACACTACAGCTTCCAAACTCTGCCTCTTAGTGTATTTTTTAATGAAGCATAAAATGTTTTAATTAAATCTTCAAAGCCTGTTGGTACAAAGGTCTAAAGGTTGCTCTTACAAAGCCAGTGAGCTGCTCTATGTTCTCTACAAATGACCCACA
This sequence comes from Pseudamia nigra, assembly GCA_029823295.1. NCBI lineage: Eukaryota > Metazoa > Chordata > Actinopteri > Kurtiformes > Apogonidae > Pseudamia > Pseudamia nigra. The sequence continues at coordinate 6,080 of JAQQAE010022619.1, read as the reverse complement.
AATGAGGAGATGGGGGACAACTCCTTGGTCATTATCACTTTAATGAAGTCTCCACTTACCAGAATGTTCATTAATATTGGAGGAGAGAACTCATAGTCAGATGCACTAGAGCTGCGTTGTGTCGGTTATTCAGTTTTCTCAACTTATTCTGTAACCAACTTATTCTGCAACCAAAAGTTTTATTTGGTTTCTTCAGTCACTGTCTACAGACCATGTGAAACCTTTATCTCTTGACCTGTAATAGCACACTCTTTCTCATCACTTGAACAAAGATGTGCAGTGCAATTCAGTGCACAAAGGTGCCAGGTTGTTCGATTGTCCACCATGTACAACAATAATCGAGGACTGAAGTCAAGAGACAGCTCACCTTCAAAGCAAAAGCGTGTTGGCTGTAGCACAAATTTAAGGAGACCTAGACTAAATGAATAATAGTCCTGCAGTCATATTTCTGCCACTCTCACACAACTAATTGTAAATATATTTCCCAAGGGCCAGAACACTGAAATTATTACAGAATGCTGTGATTTATGTCTTCAGTGAGTCACTTAAATATTCATCAACTCATTAATTTGATTAAGGCTACTTAATCTGTCACTTTGGGGTGAACATTAAAAATTCACACACATCAACATGCATTTATTTTAAGATAACAAAGCGCTGAAAACAGATAATACCCATTCTTACATTTATGTGAACAACTGTTGGTGAATATTTAAATATTGTCTAAGTCTTTGAAAAAAGGAATCTGATTAATTTTGCATAAATGAATGACGGCACTATATACTTCATTTTTCAACTGCAGTCAAGCCAGTGTTTCATTCAGGCAAATAGATGCAGCTGGAGAAACAGTAAGATGGTTCCCCCATTAAATTTACTCCCCCTCCCCCTCTGGAGTTCGACAACACCGCTGCTTCCTCTCCCATCAGTAAGCCTGCTAAAGTATTAGACATTTATCATAGTTATTATAGTCAGTAAATCCTTCCACAGGGTGCTGAACCTCTTCAGCTTCATATTCTTTTGGGATGTGACGGTAAATGGAATAGGTTATTGCCTAAACTTATGTACAACGATATCAGCCACAGTAATCTTTGTCCTCCAACATAGCCTATAGATTTTAGAGTCTCAACACTCCAAGTGAAAATTCAGAAAGGAGCTTTTGAAAATGACCAAATCATTTGTTGCTTTACACTGATTTCATTATTCTCCTACAAACTGTCAGTTGATAACTTATAATATATAAAACGTTACATTTTAAAGCAAGCAAAAACAACCAACCATTTAAGGGTGCTGTTATAGAAGACTATTAATGACAAGATACAATATGGTCTTTTCTTTAGTTAAAAAGGTGTAAAAACTCTGTTCTTCTGTTTGAACACAGGTGTTTAATAGATGCCACTTAAATAAACGGATTGTCAATTGACACATATGAAATATCAATGGACTTGCACCATATCAGTTACCCAGAACTACATTTTAGTGACTTTGGCTGTGTAAAGGGTGCCTTACTGTAAAAATACATCTGAACTGGGTATGGGGGTTTATACAGTATAAAGTCTGTAAAATAAAAGCTGTGAAAATATGAACTTGCTCTGTGCTACCATTCCTGAGAAATTAGTTATAACCAGTTGTAGTACAGGTAAAATATGTTACTCCCACCTCCAAGAGCTGGTAGAAATCTAAATTTTAAAACATTGCAAGTTACAACCAATGGTAGTGGAGCTAAAATCAGCCCCCAAAACCAAGTCCTAACATTCCTGACATTTTGCATAAATTTGTCCATGAAAATGTCATTTTGGTATGTTTAAAATTCACCACTGTCAGAATCTGATCCCAGGTCACCTGAGAAATAATCTGCTGTTCAACCAAACAAAACATTTTCTGATGAAAAGTGAGCAGGTACAACGCTTTCAAATAAAATCAGAGCATGTGCGGCAGAGCTACAAGGAGGAATCAGGAAACCCAAGGAACAATGACACCAGTACACTTTATATTGTCAACACCCTTATTATTCAATAGTATTCAGGTATTCAATTGACACATTTGAGTAATGCAGATATACATTTAAATGTTAGGACACGTGACCTTTTAGTTTTAAAGGTACAATCTATAATGTTGAGAACCTAGCTAACTGTAAATGATTAAACAGGGGATCTGCCAGTCAGTTCTGCCTCACAGTTGTCAAGCTAATGTGTCTGTTCTTTTCTTACCTGTACCAGATGGTGAAGGAATCCAAAATGCAGGCTGTCTTTCCTCGGTCATCTTATGGATAGATACTGTAACTACAGTTGCCAGCTGCACAAGCATGAACTATGAGATTGTAAGCAGTGTTAGCTGGCAGGTCGCCTGTCTAATCAGTTGTGTCAGACCCCTACAGACTGCTAAGAGCTAGATTCCCAACATCATAGAGTGCATCTTTAACTCCATTCGCAAGTGATACAGTATCTAAATGCCTAGGTCATTCGTGGCTTGCTTACAATATTTCATTTTTGTTCTCACAGCGTGCCCACCAGGCACCTTTAAGTCAACCCAGGGTCCAGGTCTGTGTCTTCAGTGCCCTCCCAACAGCCGTTCCACAGCTGAGGCTGCTACCATCTGTGTTTGCCGCAATGGATACTACCGTGGGGATGCTGACCAGCCTGATGAACCCTGCACCAGTGAGTTGTCATGGCACTGCATAAACACTCCTTACAATGTCAAATTCTTGTACTCTGATCACAAGCACATATAAAAATAGTATCCATATATGCATCACCCTTTTTGATGTGATCTGAATACTTGTGTCTATAAACTATTGTTTTCCTAATGGCATTGCAGAGGGTTCTTTTCTATCTCAGTCCCTCCTTGTCCTTCTGTTTCTGTTGTTTTGCCAGCACATGTACTAGCGTCTAAATAAGTGAGTCCTAGTTGTTCTCTCAATCTGGTCATACACACTGCAGCATTTCTATCATTGACATCTCCATCACAATGCCAATGAACTTCCTCTCTATTTCCTCGTGGTTATCGCTCTCTCTGTATTTCTCTTTTTGCTGTTATTCTTTCCTTCTGTCTGTTATCATCCCCTGAAGTCCTAATTACTCAGGCAGATGCTGCGAAGCTTCAACAATGTCCTGCCGTTATTCACTGGAGATCCAATAAGGCCCCTTACAGCATCATAGTTATCTTAATATGATGTAAAAGCAATATGCTAAGCCTTCCTGCTGTCTCTGCTGACACACAGTTACACAGGAGGAGAACACTGTTAGTTCCCCAAAAAGTTTGTTTACCACTCTCCCTTCGCTGCCACAGGGGACCATCTTAATGGTTCATTCTCTTCACAGCAGCAGACCTGGAAGCATTATTGGTGTGGTTATGTATTCATTTACTCCTGATTTATTCAGGCAGACCTGGCTAATTGGCCCCAGGAATGGGCACAGGACCACACTCCTTTTTAAATCGGTTAGCAGCTGCATAGTGTGGCCTTCACAGCTAAAGCGTGTATTGAATGCATCTCTTTTGCTGTGTCTCCATTTCACAGCCTGCAATACGCACCGGTGTATTTTAGTTGTCTGTGTAATTGTTTGAACGCATCATGTGTGTACTCATTCGCACCTTAAGACTTTAGATATTCTCCATGGATGACGCCAGCCTCCCTATGGTGCAGAGCGCCGCTCTCTGCTGAATTAGTGAATGCTCCATCAAGTAGATCATCTGCTGCTATCTTGAGGATTTGGATTCTCCCTGAACAACTCCCCAGTGGAGCATCTTGAACAGATCCCTCTTCTCAGTGTTCAATCTCAAAATGATGCTTACTTCCTTTTTTTCTCTTTTTGAACACCCAATTTTTTTTTTAGTCTTATCTTCACACACAGTTTTCCTCTGAAGCTAACATAGTGTATATTTTTTTTTCTATTTCTTGACATTTTATGCTAAAAGACAATCAAAGCATACAATCAAGTGTGAAATTACTAATTGCAAAAGATCATATTTTGAAATATTTTTAAAAGGTTTCGTTTTAACACACATGAGAATTCTATCTTTCATCACCCCTCAAGCATAAACATCTTTCAGTGAGATTTTTTTTTTTCCAAACGCACACTCACAAAAACCTCTGGAGCTTGAACTATGCTTTAGCATCTGCGTTTGATGATCAGGGTCTCCAGGATCTTGGTGGGTGTGGTGGGGATGGAGTGGGGCATTGAGATCATCCTAGTAAGAATCTCTTTAATACTGCAGGGTTCTGATAAGAACGCTGTGAGAGTAGCTTAAATCAGGCCAATCTGTAAGAGCAGAAGCTGTAGCTTTAGCGCTCTTCGTCTGTGTTACCCGCGCAGGTCCCTGTGTGCTCCAGATCAGTCTGATTAGCTTGCTGATGGATTGTCCAGTGCCTGGCTCTGTCAGCAGGGGGGCTCCATGCTCTCCTCCCCCCGTCTTTTCCCTTAGGGATATGGCAGGCCTAGGACGCACTTCAAACTACCCTTCTTTCCCCTGCTCCTACTTTATCCCAATCTTCTGTCTTCTGCTGACTCCAGCCTCTGCCTGAGGGGAAGGACACCAAGTGTTCTGTCTCGCAGTATGAAACTCGCTCCTCTCAGCTTGGCTGCCCAGTCTAGAGGGCTTTTGAACAATGGTTTGCATAGCAGTACATCTCCTTATGGTCTCTTCTTCAAGCTCCAGGCCCCAGTCTGACGTAATTCTCCAGCTCCCCATGGGTGTGTATGTGTGAATCTGTATGTGTGAAAGATTACTGTGGGGGGAAGAGAGCTAGCTGCAGCATGCTGGGCCAGTGGGTTTCTCTCAGCGGGTGAGTCAGAGAAGGAGAGTGACAGGCTGAGTGGTCACTGAGGGAGGTCAGGTGGTGAAACCAGTGCTGATTGGTCCACAGGGGAGAAGAGGTGCAGATATGCTGTACTCAATTGTGAATAATATCAGAAAAAAAAGAGATGCAGAAGGCAAAAGGGCTAAGACAGACAGATGAGGAAGGCTGTGAAAAAAGATACTGCATGTACGTCAGATTTTTCTTTTTCTGAGCCAGGGGATTGAGGGGTTAAAGGGATTTTCTATGCATAACCACAGCAGACAGGATATGAGACAGAGTTCTAATAAGGACCAGTATGACATAGCTGTATACAAAGGTTTACATATCATCACTGCTGCCAAGAATGAACCAGTCCTTGAGTAAAGTCTTTGGAATATAATTTAATCAACATAAATGTAGAAAATTATGAGGAACATGAGATGCTTCTAATTCCTGATCGACCACATTAGCTCTGGATTTTGCAGCTCTCAGTCAATACTCGTATCTGTTGTCTGTCCCCTGAAAACCTCCTTAAGCCTCGTCAAACAGTGCTGATACTTTGCAAAACTACCAAATTCCATGAAAATTTTTGATTGGAACGAGGGTTGTCTTTTTCCAGTCTCTTCATTTTCCTTTTCCCCCCTTGTTTTTGTCACCACTCTCCCTGTTCTTCTTTCAAAGTGAAAGTCAAGTGAAGTGCGTAAATATTCTCTTCTTTTGTCTGTTTTTCTTTAAAATCTGTTTTTAGCTGTTGAGTCTTCTGGAGCCTATAGTTAGTACAAAAGTCAGCTGGCCAGTTTACTCATTCAATAATGAATGAAGTCATGCTTTGAAGTCAGAGTACCTTTCTGGCCCAGTGCAATTCCTTTATGCACTCTGAAGAAAGGCATGTGCACATGTTTTACAGTAGGTCTCAATGAGCTAGATCAGGGATTCTCAAACGTTTTAGAACAATAGATGCTTATAAGGGAGAAAACTTCCATGCACTCCTTCGTAGTCCTGCCCCCAAATAAACATATGCTTACTGACATCTGCATTCCAATGCCAGTAGAACAGTTTGAATTCTACATCTTGTGACCTAAATACTTCATACCTGTTTCACTGTCAGAAAAATAATTTGAATCATGTTTTATATCATCACTTAACCACCGCTTTTAAATAGGCCTGTCATGATAACTTTTTTTGATACTCGACATACTACCCTTAACACTATTGCGATTAATGATAGTACTGAAAAACGAGCACTTCGCACATCTATCTCTAACAACAGGTGCGTAGGATAAGGGCACAACGCCACGTCAAACAG
>JAQQAE010022618.1:0-10215 GCA_029823295.1 Pseudamia nigra | reverse complement strand
GTCCAGTTTCCACCAGCACCCTGTTGGTTAACAGCACTGATGGCGGTCGTTGTTAACCCGGGCCTCGACTGATCTGGTTTGGAAGTCATATTAATGATTTGGATGTTTGATTTGGCATAGGTTTTACGTTGGATGCCCTTCCTGACACAACTCTTTGCGTTTATGCGGGCTTGGGACCGGCTGTAGAAATATGAAATATTGATTGATAGATGGATGGATGGATGGATGGATGGATAGGTAAATGGATAGAAGGATACTTTATTGATCCCAGAGGGAAATTCACATACTAAAGGACACATTCTGACTTCACAAATCAGGGGTTTTTTGTTCCCCATGAAAAGACTCCTTTTATAAGAAGTGTAGAACTGGTAGGACTGTTTTTTTCCCCTTATGTCTGGAGTAACACTAACTACCTTTGGTGTCACAGCACGTCACATTACTACCACTAAAGTCGTTTGCATTGACCATAATGAAAACAGAGGAGCGTCACTTTTTGGAGGCAAGTGCTAAACAATTCCAAACAGTGGCACATGAGTGGCCAATTGAAGCAAAAGTCACAACTATAGGGGCACACAGTGCACGTAACATGATAACTGCAGCTAAACTCGACACATCTAATAGTATGAAATAAACCTGTTACCGTAAGTGTATATACCACCTTCTGTCATGAGTGTTTTTGCAGCCACAAAATGAAAAACAATGAATGGGTATAAAAGGTGATTAATTGAAATTAATCCAGTGACCCTGTGATAAATTTAGATTGATAATGAATGGGCATTAATTGTGATCAATCAAAATTAATCCACAGTGACCCTGTGGTTCATCAGGTTAAAATTTTTAATTGCTTGACAGCCCTACTTTGAAGTATTTTCAATTAAATATGAGGCTCACTTTTTATTTGTATGCAGACAATAAACCTCTATGTATTTGTAAAAAGCAATTTGATCTGTTATATTCAAAACAATGCGTGACCACCTCTACTCAAAGAGCATGTAAACTGAACAAGAAATACACAATAGAGGACATCCAGTTTGCACAAAAAGAACATGTGAGACTGTGAACATAATTAGCCAATTTAACTACTATTTATACTCTGCAATTCTTTGCCATTCCACTCAAAAGTAACTCAAATAGAAAACAGAAGATACATGATTACGAAAAAAAGTTGAATAAAAATGCTCTCTTCTACTAAATAGTTCATATTTTCTCCCACTTTTGTCCATCATTCCAGAGAAATATCCAAGAAATGACAAAACTTGGTAGAAAATGTAGGACAAACACATTTCACTTTGGAGCAGAACTATAAAAATGAACAGATATTTGTGATTTTACATTCACAAAATAGACCATTGACTGAACTGCATTTTGTAATCATCATCTTGATAATTATTTTATTCTTAAATGCACTTACATACAAGTGTCACCATCCCTATTCATACAAACACTGCACCCCAAGTAACAAATCTTGATTATTTGCTGATTATGTAACATTTTTAACAAAGAGAATTTTTGTTTTGCGATAAGATAAGATGTAATCACCAGCAATATCATTATAATCATCTCTTCTAATTACAACTGCTGAACTCAACTGCTCTAGTTCAGAATCTGCTCTCATGTATTAAGAGCTGATTATATGCTTTTTAAACCATGATTTCTGCACAATTTTCACAACTTTCTGCCATGATATGTGACATCCATCCAAAGATATCACAAATGTAGTGGCAACCTTTCACCATATTTGCCACTTGAGTAGGCATTAAAGTTTATATCTCATCTTCTAAAGCAAACTTGAATAATTCAGTGGGAAAAAAGCGATGCAATTTAAACAGGCAAAAATGCATCCATCCATCCATCCAACTATCCACCCATTTATTCATCCAACCATCCAAAGATCCATCCATCCATCCAACCAAAGGCAGCCTTCAAACCTGAGACAACTGGAGCAGTTTGCTCATGAGGACTGGGCCAAAATACCCACTGAGAGGTGCAGAAGTCTCACTGAAAGTTACAGAAATCGTTTGATTGCAGTAATTGCCTCAAAACATTGTGCAACAAAATATTAAATTAATGGTACCATCATTTTTGTCCAGGCCTGTTTTGTGAGTTTGATTTTTAAAATAATTCAGTGGAACTACAATTCAAAAGCAATGTCTGATTTTCATTGGCTAATTTTCTTAAAATTTTTATTTATTATTACTTTTGTCAGATTCAAGTTATTTCTGTGACCATTGTGGGTTTTTCTGTCATTTACAGAGGGGTACTAACAATTTTATCCACGTCTGTATATTTTTGATAAAGTAGCCAGGCTAATTCTTTCTCCTTGGTACCGAGAGACCGGTTGTTGATTGAGATTTATGACACCTGCGTGCCTTGAAGTAAAATATTTCCCTTTGAGAGGGTACCAACAATTTTATCCACGTCTGTCGCTAAGCTAGTCTGGGCCTTCCTGTAACATATACAGACCACGTGGGAAATGTTTGACTTTCATTCCATGTGATATCAAGGAAGTCAAGGAGTTAAATGAGGCTCAAAACACTTATAGTTGTCACATCACGCCTTATATTAAATAAAGTGCTTTGTCAAGCAAAATATCCATTGCTGTTGCTCTGCACTCTTCACTTTAGTGTGAAATGGTGGAAACATATGGGCAAACCCAGTCCTGGCCTTCATAGCAGAACTAAAGTCCTTTTAGGCCAACGTATTTAAGAAAACACTGTAATGCAGTCAACTGTATAATGTGATGGCTTTTAAACAGAAATCCACTTGACAGGAAACTTATTCTTTACTGTTCATTTGCAGTAACAGCTTTGATGTTGTAGCTCGTCTCATGGCACCTCATAAGAACTCTTATTCGACTGATTTGAAATGATATTCCTGAAAGAAAAAAAAACTATCTTACTGGTAGATAGGTACTATACTATAAGTAAGCTGTCTTCTAGAGCCCCTTTAACAAGATCCCCATCTTGTTTTAAGAAGAAGACAGTGTTGGGTGTTGACAGAGCAGGGATGCAAATACAAGGTGACTGTAGAGAGGTTTGTCAGAGTCTGAGACTTAACTGTCAGGGATTGAGAGAAAAACCTGACACTGTGGATTAAACCTGTCTCACTGTGTTGTTCAGAGAGAGAGTATTGTTGAATCTATAATGTGCCATTATCAGCTTGTCATACTTAGATTCAGCATTAATGATCAAACAACAACACTCAGCTGTAACATCTTTGTTGGTTTCTTCACAAAACTCTGGATCTTTAGTCTTTGCTCAGTGATTCTTCATGGTTCATACATGTCAGCTTTTATACACTTGTCAATGAGATGAACAGAGTTGTAGGCTATGAGCATATGTTAACCAGTAGACTTTGTTACAATGTGAATTGGATTGATTGATGCAGTTATGACTCAAAGTTAACACCTCTTTAGAATGGAAAATAGACTCAAATCTGAATGAGAGTTGTTCTGAAATTTATCTGAAGCGCCTAACAGTAAAATACACGACAGTCCTATGATATGTGTGTCACAAGCTGAATAAATTCATTTAACTACAGACATAAATTTAACAACACTAATCATTAGACTCTTTGAAAACCATCCCAAACGTCTGCACCACATTATACGTCTCTGGAATTTCATAGTGTTACGGTTCTCAGCTCCACAATGATGCACAAATGCGTGCTGTGTTTAAGCACTGGTGGAAAATGGAGACATCTGGATTTGCAGTAGATTCATGTACATCAAAATGTGTTAAATATTTTTTCTAAATTGAGAGAACAGTTCATCATAGCTCATGAGCAGAACATACAGTATATATTTACCAACTAGACTCCATATATTACAAACATATTTGCCACAGATTGAGACCCACAGGGAGTCCAAGTTCCACTCTGTCTGGGAATCAAAAAAATATGTTTATGGTAAAACTGTTGAAATATGACTATGGCAAATTTGTAATTATAAAGACTACAAACAGGAAGTTGCATGGGATTCAGAGGTGCTGAGGAGTCTCCGCAGCTCAACATGAGCAGGCATGTAATAATCATCACCTCTCTAACAACTTTATTCTCAAACAACAAGGTTAAATTTGCCAAAGTAACAGCCATTTTGATGTGACGAATGTGAGAAATTAAGTCCACTTGTGATTGGATTATAAAAATACATGTTGACACCAGGTGTAAAGAAAAACTAGTGTTGTGTATGTGGTGCAATTACTGATTGTATCTTGCGCTCATGACGGAAATTCTATCCCCAACTCACAGGCTTGTCCTTTATGTGGATCAGACAGCAAAGTGCATTTACTAAAAGTTCTGTGGACATGGAAGAGTCCACAAAAATAGTTGGGGAATCACTGCTGTTATTGAAGAAAATGTGCAAATCATATTGAAACATTTCAAATCTTTCCACAGCAGTAATCTGTGTTCAAATTAGTGTTGTGTATTGCAACTTGAAAAATTGAACTGCAAACCTTCAGACCAATAGTCCCCTTTTCTTCTCCATTTCTTCTCATTCCACAGTAATAATAAACCAAACCACATTCTAACTAAAGTTTCCCCCTCACTTAGTCTGTTACTGTACTAACCCTTCACATCCTCCTTACTGGAAGGATGGCTGTGAGAGAGTCTCTCCTCAAGCTTAATTTTCTGTCCAATCACTATCATCCCTGTCTGACACGCCCCTAATCAGCTACATCTTTAAATCCTGGCTGAGTCCATTCATTCCACTATGCTGCTGCACTCACGCAACCATCAAATCTGAAGAATAATCTCTTCCACCTCCTGAATTAAGCAAAATAAATAACAATAATATGACAAACTCCAAATCATATTTCTTCTGTATTCTAGTTCAGTCATATAAAATCATGATGCCAGGCTCTGCTAGGGGATTTTGAGATCTCGAAGGCCATCTGTGTCCAGATCACATCATCCCAGAACATCTCTTGAACAGTCACCACCAAAATAAAAATGCATATTAATTCTTAAACGTTCAAATCAGATTAGTATCCTGCCTGAAATATAGGTATAGCGGTGCCCCGGCTAGCGAATTTAATCCGTTCCAGCGTTATGTTCTTTGGGCGAATCATTCATTAGCCGGAGTGAGTTTTTCCATAGGAATACATGTAAAACCAATTAATCGGTTCTGGACCCACGAAAACTTCCATATAAAGTATGTATTACACACCCGTACATGCACATTTATTGATTTAAAAAGGCACTTACCGGAGGAGGATGAGACAGAGATGCCATTTTTCTTAGGTCCCATGATGAAAAACACAAAATGAAGCAGTATTTTAGGTGAAAAAAGGCAAATATACAGCAAGGAGTTTAACTTGGCCAAGATAGACCCAGAAGTTAAGTCTTTCGTGTTACAAAAAAATTCGTAGCCCGAATTACGAAATCCGTAACCTGAATCTTTCTCACAATGTGAAATTTGTAACCCAACTCATTTTGTTTTTCGGGACACATTGGTCAATGGTTTTATGCATTAATTTTCGTTCATAGAAGCGTTCATTATCCGTGGCACCGCTGTACTTATTTGTAGTGCTGGTGTAGAAGCATGATGGTTGAGTAACTATAAACACACATCAACTTTAAAAACTTTTTAAAAAGTAAATTATCTTTGGGACAAGTGAAGTAGCATTATCACCCAAAGCAATTTGTGGCTTCAGATATCATACATATTGAGATTTTCTACATGAAGACATTATGTCCAAACCTTATTTTTGACTATAAAAGTATTCTCTACTGACTGACATATTGTGAGACACAGAAATTTTAAGGGATTAAAGTGATTGTCACCAGATTATTGAACCAAGACTGACTTGTATCTTTCTGTTAGTAATTGAGACAAAAGTAAATTCATCCAACCAGGCAAGGGTGTAAATAAAATTCTCTCCACCTCATCCATTTTGTTGTACCCTTTTGCAATTGCCAAATGAACAAAAGCATCCTTTCCCTTGCTCTCACAGCCAACATTCGGTATTTGTTATGTTTCCTGCTGAGATAAATACACAGGTGTGATTACAGCCCATTGTGTGTAGCTCTAAATTCATGTTCCAATTCAATTTCATTCTTTAAACACGGGGGTATGTGAGTGAAATTTTATCAATATTTAAAGCAGTTTTTCTTCTTCCCTACAATGATCTAAAATGTTATATAACCCTATTCCCAAAAAGTAGAGTTTCTGTGAAAAATGTAAGTTAAAACAGAATGTGACATATTGCAAAACATTAAAACTGTATGTTTAATTGAAAGCACTATTTAGAATGTTGAAACTCAAATGTATAATTTTTTTTGAAAATTATTTGCTCATTTCCATTCTTGCTTCATGTAGCATTGCAGCTGCTCAGCTATCTGGATCTTGTTTGTTGTACCTCCCATTTTATGATGCAACAAACATCCCCAGCAGGTGATAATTCAGGACTGCAGGCAGGCCAGTTTAGCACCTGGACTCTGCTGCAGAGCTCTGCTGTTTCACTGTGCAGAAGGTGATTTGGTATTGTCTTGCTGAAATAAACAAGGCCCTTCCTTGTCAACTTGGCAGCATATGTTGCATATATTCATCATAAATTTTGCCTTCACATGTGTGCATGTTACCTATGCAATGTGCACTAGTACACCCCCATACCATCACAGATGCTCATGCCAGATGGCCCATCTCCTTGTTAGTCTAGAGCAGTGGTTCTCAACTTTTTTTGAGTCACAATCCTCAAGATCACATTGATTGGTGTTTGCAATGACCATATTCACTCATCACTGTTTTTGGCATCTTCTTGCTCTCGCCTTTGACAGAGCTCTATTGTCTCATTGATGTAGCTGCTGTGTTTTGTCTCTAAATGTCTCTTAAGCTTTACTGGTTTCTAGTTCTCATGTGCTACAACTTCAGAGCAAATGACACATTGAGTTTATTCAATGTTGTTTTTGGTCATGCATGCATATCCATATTTAACAAGTAGGACTGATATGTCTGAAGCTTTCAAGCTTGGATATCCGTCAGCCCTGGTGTCTTACGCTTCTCTGGTAGTGGTGCTGTCAGGTTTTCAGATGATTCACCTTGAGACGCCACCCACTGTCCCAAGTCTTCAGCTTGAATACTTCTTCTGTGAAGTCAGTGCTTCATTTTCACCCATACAACTGCTAGCAAACCAGCTACAGCTGCTGGTTAACCCATCAATGGTGCCAATTTTTTTTTCTTTTGTTTATTTTTTCCCACTCTATGTCACAACAGAATCTAGTGCCATATAATTCAACTCTACAAATTCAGTTGATAAAATAAATTCTGTATAAACACTGAAATAAGTAAAACTACTTAATGGCTTAGGTTTGTAAATGTATATTTTTCACCATAATCTGGTGACCTCCTGAATTGTCTTATGAACCCAGTGGGGGTTGGGACCCGCAAGTTGAGAAAGGATGGTCTAGAGCAGTGTTTCTCAACCTTTTTGAGCCACGGCACATATTTTACATTAGAAAGCTCAGAGGTACACCACCAAAGAAAAAAAATTCACAAAAGGTATATTCATTGAAATATAATTAAAATTTAGTCTCACTTTACATAGTGTGAAACCTGGGCCTGTTTAGTTCAACACAAAGCTGATATTATTGCAGGAACTGAAAAATGACACATGAAGATCTTCTTCAACAGCTCTGAGTCTCTCTCTTTTTTAGGTTTTAGTCATGCTTGAAAAGCCCACCTCGCATAGGTACTGTAGGTTGTGGAGAAAGGGAGCAGAACTGGAATAGTCAAGGTAATCAGCGGAAAGTGTAGGGAAATAACATGATAACTTCTGCTCAAGACTTTGCAGATGTTTACCTATTGTCTTACACAGTGCAGCAATGCTGAGATCCTGCCATTTTTAGGTTTGTGGGAACATGTTAAGGTTGGCACTTTCCACACATTGTTGCCAGAGCTGCACCTCTGAACAAAATTCCTTTATTTTATGTGCACTTGTCAGCAGGTTTTCATTTCGGCCTTGCATTCGTGTATTCAGGTCATTCAGATGTTGAAGTATATCTTCCAGATATGCCAGTCTTGCACAACACTCACCTCTTGAGAGCAACTGAGCATCAACATACTTCTCATTTGTCAAAGACACTTTAAGTTCCTCCTGCAGCTCATACACATGGGCTAAAACTGCCACGGGATAACCACCGGACCTCTGTGTGGATCAATAAAGCTTTATGTTGCGCTCCCATTTCCTCACACAGTGATGCGAACATGAGGCTTTTTACAGGCCTCGTCTTCACAAAGTTTATCATGCACACATTTTCCAGCAGCTAGGTCTGCCGGCAATGTCTTGACAACAAGTGCTCCCCGGTGCGGAAAACAATGCATTGCAATGACATCTGGATTTTGCTCTTTCACTCTGTTTGCAAATCCATTGGCGTGCCTGAGCATGGCAGCTGCTCCATCGGTGCAAACGCTTGCACAGCTCGGTCCTCCTTATTCAAGGTACTCTGACACAACTCGAAAAATTTCCTCTCCTGTTGTTCTTTTTGGCAATTCTTTGCAAAACAGAAAGTTTTCTCTGATGATGTCTAAATCTACAAAGCGCACATTTGCCATAAGTTGTGCATGTCCACTGATATCCATAGATTCATCGATTTGCAATGCAAATTTCCCACTAATACACAACTTTTCCAAAGCTCGCTTTTCAATGTCAGCAGACACGTCTTCAAAATGTCTGGAAATTGTATGATTTGAGAGGGACTTGGGCTATTTCTTTAACAGCACCAGGGCCAAGCATCTCTTTTACGATAATTTTGCATGCAAGCAGTATTAATGTCTCTGCTGCAGTGTGTAGCTGTCTTGATTTGGCAATGAGTTCAGAAACTTGGTAACTAGCTTTAAGTGCTGTTGTACTCGTCTTGGTGGTTTTCCTCATTAATGCAGCCTGTTTCTCAGTTTGTTCATGCAGTTGAGCAAAATAGTCTGAGTTCTTGTTTTGAAGTGATGGGTGCTTTGTCTGGAGATGGCATTTAAGTTTCCTTGGAACCATGGCACTGTTTGACAATTTTTCCCCGCAAACCAGACAGAGTGGAATTAGCTTGGTTGGTTTGCCAGCACAAGTGAATCCAAAGGCAAGATAACTTTCATTGTATTGTCTTGACCTCACTTTTTTTTGCTTTCTTCTGACTACTTTCTTCACTACTCATGCAAGGACCTTCTTCTGGGTCAGAATTCTCCAGGACCATGGTCAGATTGACTACTTTTTCTTTTGAAATATCCATCGCTATTACCTGCGGCGTTGTCTCATTAATGTGACTACTGTATATACATTCTTATCTAGCACGATACTGCCTCTAGTGGAAAAGCATGATATTGTTTTGCCTGTCACTACAAGCTGTTCGCTGAGACTCTAAGCAAGCGGTGTGTAATGAGAGGCCTTAGAGTACCAATCAGGTGAAATTGGATAATCTTCCATGGCACACCTGATGATTTCTCTCGCCACACTTGCTGTATGCGCCGGTTGGGAAAGACTGGTCCAAAGCAGGGTTGTCCAATCATTGCTACAAAGGGTCGAGATGCCGCACTTTTTCTTTCTAACTAGTCTCTTCATCAGGTGATTTCTGCACTTCAGTGAAAACACCTGCTTTAATGAGTGGCTGGCAAGAAAACCTGCAGTGTCTCGGCCTTTTGTGGTAATGATTGTACACCACTACTCTACAGAGTATTGTCCTTACTGCTTCCCTAGCACAGCTACACAAGTCAGCTAGCTCCATCAAAGAGTTGTTGGCCTTTCTTGACATCAGTGAAAATTTAAAAAAGGATTAAATATATAGCCATAAGAACATGTAAAAGATATATTTCTCTATATATTAACTCCAGCACAAACACAAAAAAGCTCCATAGTAAGATAACACTGGAGCTAACAAGGTAGCTAGTGTGCCAACTGGATAGCGAGAAAACTTGCTAACACTAGCTCCATTATGCTAATGTTCAAAACCACTAAATTTAAACACTTCTAATGTCAGGAAAACAACAAATATGCAGCACGAATATATAATGTACACATCTTTAATGAGTACTTAGAGGCTGAGGCCAGTATAAAAACAAAACAAGCCTCCAGAGTGTAAATAAGAAAAACAAAGACAAAAGCACTTGGCAGATCCAGCAAGCTACATTTCCTCTACTACTTCCTGTTTACATAAACATGATTCAAGATTCAAGATTCAAGATTCAAGAGTCTTTATTGTCATTATGTTCACACATAACGAAATTTTGTGCAG
>JAQQAE010022617.1:0-10216 GCA_029823295.1 Pseudamia nigra | reverse complement strand
AATAGAAAATAATCAACTCAGTGCACTGGATAATCAGGAAAATCAACAAATTGTAAAGAAAGCAAACAAAAATGAAGAAAATCAGAAGCGCATTTTATTGGTTTTATCTGGAAATGTGATGAGCCATATGTTCTGTGTTTCATTCTGATATTAAATACATCTGCTGAATGTTGTTTTTTCTTGCCATCACGTCTGACTCAACCAAGTCAGATTGAGAAGTGTGTTCATATCAGATGATACTGACAAGTCCATACCATTTCCAAAAAACCTCAGCCAAGTCATAAAAGGCCAAATAAACAAAAAAAAAATAACTGACCTTGCATCATAGTTCATTGTGGACAGTTTAAACATAAAATACAATGTTATATTTTGTCAACTTTTTAAATTTGAAAATTCCTTCATTGTGGGTCTGCAACACATTCCAAAAAAGATAAACCAGGAGTAAGTCTAAGGCTACAAATAAGTTAAAATCCTTAAAAATATTGTGATTCAAAACCATTGTTTTAAAAAGGTGATAATACACATGATTTGGTACAAAATATGAAAATACAGTAAATGTTATTCTTTACAATATGTGTATTTGAAGACTGCTGACACTGGTGCAATTACTGTCTGCAATCCCTCTGTTGCAATGCTGCTAATATGCTACAGTTAGGCTCATTAATTCATTGTTACTTAATCTCCTCTCCATTTTGTGCAACCCGTGTGTGCAGTAGTGTCAATACATCTGCAGCCAGGAAGTCATAATATTCATTTAAACTCCTCAACGGACTGAGAAACTGCAGGTTTTCTTTCCAGGCGCTCACTAAAGCAGGTGCTTTCACTGGAGAGCAATCACTGGGAAGGGATTCAGTGAAATCACCTGCTGAACAGACAGGCTGGAAAGAAAAAGGGCAGTCTATCAGCTCGTTGTGGCAGTGGTTGAATACACAATTTTGACTGTGTTTCTTCTTCTGTGTATTATGTTTTACTTAAATTTCTTTTTTTTAGTCTGCTGTGATGGAACAAAACTCAGCACTCGTTCCTCTGAGGGATCAATATAGTATTTCTCATTCGGATTAACACAGCGCAGAAGGGTTTTACTTACCCCCAAAGACATATAAAACGTCTTTTTACTCAGCGATCAAGTGTTTCTTTTTATAGATTAATGAAATGCATGTAGAGGTAGTTGTTCAATTAACCAACCTAACTGATCTAGAGATGTAAAAAGAAGCATGTGTATTCAAGTTGCTGTAATGCTCTCTGTGGATTCTAGGGAGCGGTCTATTGAATTTCAGAGCACACCCATAACAAATAGGTGCAGTGGGGAAAGATCAATACATGCAAAAGTACCAATACCACCAATCCAACCAAGAATATATCACAGCGGTTTAGAGTCTGTCTGGGATGAAGGGATTTGTTCAGCTCAGTTATTTGATTGCACCAGAACTCACTGTTGAATAAATGACCTACCAACCTCTGTGGCATTTCAAAATAAAGCATCCAGATTTTTAACAGATTGTTTCAAATCATACCAGTATCATTTCGAAACATTAACATATTTATATGCAAACAAAAACTGTGCTATTCTGTGTTCTGTGCTACCAGCTTGATTACATATTTAAATGAATCCTTTAGTAGAGGCTGCTGGGTCACATGTGTTTACATTACAAATAGTACCCAATCAGTTTGGTCTCTGGGCCCTCCTCTATATTTACTAAGACATAAAATTTGTCTTACAAATCAATATAACAATACATAATTACAAAACAATGACAAAATTCCGTAAATTTGAATATTATGAAGCTGTATAACACGGAATCTTTTGTGACAAACATATTTTTTATTTCCACAGAGGAAACATGAATTAACCAACCTGTAGATTTGCTCATTCGTTATTTGTTTTGTTCATTTTTGCTCATTTTGCTCCTCATTAGGTCCTGAGCATTGAGCATCACTCATTCAGCAAATGCCCCCCATTGTATTTTTAGCAATTTAATTAGATTGCAAATTTTTATGAACTATTCTGCTGGGTTTTTCTCATTTTGCACATAATTGTGCTCATTTTTTATTCATTTTGTTGCTTGTTTTTCCTCATTGTTTTTATTTAATTACTTATTTTGCAAAATGTCCTTCATATTGTTCGTTTACATCTCATCCTTATTTGCTCATTTTGGTCATCATGGTTTTTATGGTGTTCTTTTTGCTCATCTTATTGCTTATTTTGATCCTATTGTTTGGCTCTTTTTTGTTCATGTGTTGCTTAGTTTAAGTTTTGCCCATTTTGTCTCTTACTAGGTCCGTTTTTGTCCATTTGTTGCTTGGTTTTTTTTTTTCATTTTTGTTTGTTCTGTTAAAATTTCATTAATTTTGTTGGATATATTTTTTTGTATACAGTATATTTATGCGTATTTTTTTCATCAATGCTCATTTTGTTCTTTTATTTTTGTATTTTTTAAAATTTTGTTATTTTGTTGCCTTCTATTTTTGCTTATTTTGTTTGTTTGTTTCTTTGGTCATTTTGTTGCTTATGTTGCCAATTCATGTTTATTCTGTTGCTTTTTTTTTAATATATTCTTTCGCATTTTGTTGCCTATTTTGTTTGTTTTTTCCCCTCTAGTTTTTAATGCCACTGCTATCTGTTGATTTGTTGCCCTTTGTTGTTCATTTTTTTCTGATTTTCATGATTGGTCCACAGGTGCGCGACTTCAAGGCCCTCCCATAGTTTTCAAAAATGTACGTGGTTTGATGCAAATAGTCCTTGCCTCCTCCTCCGCCCGGTGTGGAGTCTCCTCGGCCGTGGAGCAGGAGCAGGAGGAGGTGTCTTGTCGATCCTTCGCTGCACCTGCGCCCTGCCTCCCTCCTCCTCCTCCACCGCCCACCGGTCTGTTTCCTGGTCGTCATCGCTGTGTCACAGTCGTGTAACGCCGACCAACACTACCGCCACAAACTACCGGTACCATGGGACTCTTCTGACCGGGCTTGAGCGAGTGAAATGTGGGGAGAAGAGCAACGAATCGACCAGTGAAGCAGCACCTGTGCCGGGAAATGCAGGACCAAAGCGGCAAAGTGGTCTCCGGGAGCCCCGATGCGCAGGTACGAGACCAACTCTGAATATGTGGGTAGAAAACACACAAATTCATCCATCGGTAAATTCAGGCCACTTTAGGGACATTTCACCGTTAATGTGACCCGCAGTTTCCTCCCACTATCTCACGGCGGATGAAGGTGTTTTATGTGAAGCGGTCGAACCTGTTCGCCCACATCGCTCCAAGGCAATGACTTTGTTTCCAGTGCGGCACAGTGGAGATAAACCTCATTCAACACATGTGTTTACCCAAACTTTTCTCAAGTTATTACAAAACAGCACCGCGGATCAATAATGTATGGGCTGGACTTTGCTCTGAAACGTTAAATTTCAGTGGAACTACTGGTACAAGAAGTGAATTGTAGTTTATGGTCATTTTCGTTCATTTTTCTTGATTATTAAGCAAATTTGTATTTATTTTTGCTACTTATGTTTTGCTAATTTTGTTTATTTGATTGTTTGCCTTATTTTTGTTCGATTTCTTAAGTATTTTGTTTGCTTTTCCTCATTTTTCTGCTTATTTGATTCATTTTGTACATATTCTTGGGAAGTTTCTTCATTTTATTCAGTAGCTTGATTATTTTCTTCATTTTTGTACATTGTGTCTTGATTATTTTCTTCATTTTTAGTTAATTTTCTTGAGCGTTCTCTTTATTTTTATTAACTTTATTAACTGTCTTGTGTATATTTTTAGCAATTTTCTTGATTATTTGTCTTGATTTTTACTCACATTCAAACAGAATCTACTTTTTTTCTCAAGTTCAATAATGTTTGTGCTGTATTTTGCTCTGAAACATTTTTTGGTTGGTTATCAATTTTTTGTTGCAACAAATGTACACTGATAAACACTGGCCTTTGTTGTAATATAATATATCGATACATAGGTGTAGATTTCAGGGGGGATGGGGGGATTTGTCTTCCACAGTTTTTGTAAAAATCCATTTGTTCCCCCTAATAAAACATTTTCTTTAGATGATATGCTGCTGTTTTTGTCTCTAAAAACCCTGCTTTTGATATTTGTTGGTTAATTTCATTTCCTTGATCATTTGTTCACTTATATTGATTTTTATAAGATTTTGTTACTTTTGGTATACTGCTTATTTTCATTTTGATAGACAGTTGTGAACGACAGTGTAGGCACTAAATCAACTGCTTTACTCATTTAAAATTCACTTTGTCACTTTTTTTGGTTTCATTTTACTTGATTATTTGGTGTATTTACACTCATTATGTTGCTTATTTTATTTATTTTATCATTTTCTTGTTCATTTTCATTCACTTTATTAAATATTATGTTCAATATGAGTCATTTTCTTGACTGTTTTGTTTGTTTTTCCCTCATTCTTCTCATTATTTGGTTTATCTTTGCACATTTTCTTGGTTAGTTTGCTTATTCTGTTCGCATTCTTGGTTACTTTCTTCACCTTTGTTGATTTTGAGTATTCTGTTTAATAATTTTCTGAATTATTTTCCATTCATTTTTACTCATTTTATTGATTATATTGTCTCCCCAATGTTCATACAAAATCTACACCCTTCTACGCATACAAGCCAACTAGTCAGATTAAGTTAAATATGTAAGGAATGGCTGTATTTTTATTGAGATTCCGATCGAGTAGCGGTGATGGATATACAGTAAATATGTCCAAAGTGAATGGGCCTATATCTTGTCTTATCTGACTTATTTTGTTAAATATGGACGTCAGTGAATGCACACACATAGGTCTTGATGCAGAGGATTCTTGTTCGTGTATCTTATATATTCTTTAGCTTTACACAGACTGTTGCCAATAAAGTTGTGCTCATTTGTTTTCAGACACATTCCTCTTTTTATTCTTATTTATACACGTCAGTAATCACCTTTGGAAGAGATTGATCAATAAAGTGTGGAGAAGGTATACACTTTATCTATCAAGAATAACTCACATTGTCACAATCATGTCATGAGAAGAGGTGAAAAATATTTATTCCAACTTTATGGGCAACAGTGTATAAATGAATACCTTACTTGATATGAACACCATCAGTAAATGGCAACCAGATACAGTTAATAAACAGCTAGTTAATGAATCAGTTAATTCATGAATGTGTCACTAATTTACCAGTTCTTACACAGGCTTGTATCAAAGACATCCAGCTATCATATTTGATTTTTATTTTTTTCATCACACAACTATTTGGACACACCCTAATGTGATATTGAACTTCCTGAAACCAGTTTAATCTGTTTAATTTGTCTTCAAATCCTGTATGTACAAGTAAAATTTCATCTACTACAAATTAACATAAACTGAACTGTAACAATAGCGATTGTCTCTGTTGTAATAATTGGTTTGTTCATCTTTACACATAACAATGACAGAGATGAACACAGAGGTCTGATGTTATCGTCATCAAACTTCCTCCCTGTAACCTGATGTGAAAATAGTTCCTCTCTTGTTCGGGAATCACTGTGGTGTAGGAAGGAGAAAGAAGAAACCACTCAGTCCATAGCTTTAGATCAGAGGTCGCAAGCCTTTTATAATCTACAGAGTCATTTTTGGACAGGGAGAAAAAAAATGTTGAGACCCTTAGAAAATATTCAAACCCTTTACGTACCATATGAAATATGACACACATTTTAGCTGGCAATATGTTGCCACCAATTTGTTATTACTTCATTCTGTTTGTGATCATTTTTTGTATGACTTTATTTGTTTTTTATCAATGTTTTTATTAATTTGTTAATTGTTTTTGGGTTTTTATTCCCCATTTTTTTCATTTCCTTGACCATTTTGCTTGATTCTGTTCATTTTCCCACATTTTTGCAGATTATTTGGTTCAGATTTTGTTAATTTTTTAAAACTCTATTCTTTTTTTCAATTTTTGTTTCATCTCTATGGATTACTTTGGTCGTTATTTTTGTAAAAACTTTTTTTTTGTCCATTTTCATTCTGTTAATTTACTATTTTAGTAATTTTTAAAATTTTCCTGAGGTTTGTCTTAATCTTGTAAAATTTCTACTTTTTAAGAATTTTACCTATTTTTTTGATCATTTTTCATGATTTTATGTATTATATTGTATGATCTCGTTCATGTCCTTGATTATTTTGTTCATTTTATAGAATATTTTCAATATTATTTTCTTAATTTTTGCTATTTTGTTTTATTATAATGTGTTGCTATTGGGGAAGGGGCTCAAGAGCCACAGGGTGCAGACCCCCTGCTTTAACTAAAACACTAAACAAAAACATATGTTTCATATTTTAAAGTAGAATTAAACCTAACACAGAAAGCCCCTCTGTTGTCTGAAGTTCATATCTAAGGCATTAACCTTCCGAGACCTAAATGGCCAGCTGCGACAGTCAAAAAGCAATAAAATTTGCTGTTTGATTTTTTTTTATTTTTATTTATTTATTTTTTTTTGCAAAATCACCAGCAAAGGCTTCTTTTTCAACAATGCAAATGATGAATTGGGCCCTTGACTGTACAACGTCATGATGCTAACAGCTAACTGTTGTCAGGCGTGCCAAAAAACCTCTGTCCAGGTCTTTAAGGATTAAAGACTTTGCTCGAGGGCTTATGGTGATGATGAGGGAGAGGAGACGTGGTGGCCTTTGCCTTCCCCACCCAAAATCAGTCACCTCTGCCTCCTTGTGCAAGTATTAAAAAAATCATCTACTGTCATCTAGTTGCAGTAAACAATCAACTATTCAAAAGATGTCAAACAGTGTTCAGGACAAATGAACTAAAAATAGTCACCCAAACATGGTATTTTGACCAAATAATCTAAATAAATAAATAAATAACCAAATATTACCCCACTTATGCATAAACTTATGACATTTTTAGCCTCATGGTACTTTCCTTCAATCTGTGAAATAAGGCCACATATTTTAAGCAAGGTGATGGCCATGTCAGTTTAGTGAAATACATCCATAATTATGTGTTTAGTATTTGATAATGTATAAAAAATATGGCTCAACTACATAATTTGAAAGTTATGTTTTTTGTTCATTTTTAAAAACTGTTTTCTTGATTGTTTGTTTGGTTTATTTTTGTTTGTTTTTTGTAGCTAATTTGGTTCATTTACTTGATTATTTTAATTTGTCTTCTTTTTTCCCCTTTCTTCACAACTTCTATATTGCTTTACTCATTTCATTAATTTTTCTTATTTTTTTTCCCCTAATCTTTGTTCATTTTTGCATCTAATTTGGTTCATGGTTTCACCTTTTTATTGTCTTATTGCACTTTTGCCTTAATTTTGATCACTATAACTTTAATGTCCTCTTGTTCTTGTCACGTGTAGTGAACACTATGCCTGAAATGGTTAAAACTTGTATTGATTTATACATTTTTTTGCTTTACGAATTGAATAAAATAATTTTTTTGAATTCTTCTGTCTACGGTAATTTCCAAATGTGTATCCACGTGTGTATCTGCTCTCTGAAACTTCATCATGATGTCTTTTATTTACTTAGAATTCAACACATCTAAATGGACACACTGTCACTCAAAATGGCCACCAACCGACATCGACATCTACACCTACACCTGCACCGTTCGAAGTGGAGTCCCGAGCCCCGAGCCCGACCCTCGCTGCCAGCCCCTTTGTCCCGAGGGAGCAGTGGGATGGGAAGTATGAGTTCCTGCTCTCTTGTATTGGATACTGTGTGGGACTTGGGAATGTGTGGAGATTCCCGTACCTTTGTTATCGCAATGGAGGAGGTAAGGGTCCTTCATTGTCGTTCACTGCACTCTGAAGCCTTGGATGGGTTCAATATCTGAGTCTGTATCCCTAAAGTGACCTGGACCCACCTCTGTTCATACACATACCATGGGGTCTGAACATTGCAATATATATACTGAATTTTTTAATTCATTTTTTTGTACTTAATAGGAATTTGAGCATAAAATCAATTTAGTCAGGGATACACTTAAAAGGTTGGGATAAGGAATAGACGAAAAATGCACAAAACATGAAATGCGTAGGAAGGGTCTCATGCTGGACTTAATCACTCACTTCCTCTGCGTGTGCCAGTTTTAACAATCACGGTCGCCATCTAACCATCACCATGTGGTTTTTGTATACAAATATAATTTTTCAAACTCATGATATTGGTATGAAAAGAACAAAAATGAGTTTCCTAAATAAGTGAATGAGGAAATTCTGTGAGTATACTGAGGATTATGAGTGTGGTCTATGAATTTCCCCTTAAATTTAAGAACTGTAAAGACAAAACCTATTCATAAAGCATCTTAAGCCTTTAAAGAACTCTTAAGGTGAGACGGAGCAATGAGGAGGATTTTTGATAGGTTTGAGTTTTAAAAGGAGAAGAGAAAATGGAGGAAACACTATGAGACTGAATATTGGACAAATTTTTAACATCTAAGCCAAGTGAAAACTGCCATGAACATAACCCAAAACATTAATGTCATCACCTCGTTTTTTATTTTCCTCCAGTGTTAATGAATCATGTAGAACAAGAACAAAATGCTCTGTTCATTCTGACATTTTTAGCTTCTGCAAATCAAGGTTTTAACTGAAATAATTAAACTAAACAAATACTACAACAGTCAATTCCTTCAAATAAAACTGAGACTAAAACTACTTGTGCATTTGTAAAATTAAATAAACCTAAACTGGAATCTTAATACAAACTGAAAGACTCAACAAAAATCAATTAAGACAGAATCTGCTCCATTCTGCTTTATTTATATCGCAAATTTTTAAAAAACATTCTTGCTAAAGTGCTGCACATAGACATAGATACATTACATAGAGATCATGTTACACACAGCAACACAAGGACTATTTCCCATAAAAATATGGTTATTTTATAATTCTACTGACTCAAGTAGAAGTACTCCTAAAAACAACTACTTGAGCAAAAAAGTGCGTCACAAAAAACTAGAAAGCACTCAGAGAGCGCAGACCTCCGCCAGTGTGACAATAATAGACCTACATTAATTTTATCTACATTATTGGATTCTTTGACCATGAAAACATACCCATAGTATTTGGAATCACATTCATATTATTATTGGTTCAATAGTTACTCACAAAAATCCATATTTCCATAATGGTGTTTTTCCAGATCACTATCCTATCCTGAAAATTAGATCAAAATCCATTCATGATTTGCTGATTTATCCTGTTGACAAACAAACCAACCAACCAACAAGATGAAAACATAACCTCCCTGTAGTGAGTGACTTCAGAACATAGACTTTTTAAGACCTCATTTGTTGCCTTCAAGCAGGTATTTGGGACATTTTTGTTAATTTCCATCATCATCTTTGATCATTTTTTGGTGCTTATTTTGGTCATTTTTTTAAACCTTTTTCTTTAACGATGTCATTCGGTAATTTGTTCATTTGTAGAAAATCATGTTTTTTTTTTTTTTTTTTAGGGTTTTTTGTTAATTTTTTTTGATAATTTTGATAATTTTTACTCATAGTGCCTGTTATTTTGCGAGTTTTTGTTCAATTTCACAATAATATTGTTCATCTCTGTTCATTTACTTGATTATTTTCTTCCTTTTGGCTTATTTGGTTCATTTGTACTTATGCTAATACTGTACAATTTACCTGACTGCTTAATTTTCATTCTTATTATTTTTGGCTCATTTTATTAATTTTAGGTCATGTTTGCTCATGTTGCTTAGTTGATTTATTTCATAATTTGCTTGATTATTTTGCTCCTTGTAATTGATTGTTTTGTTCTTTTGTTTTAATTTCAAGCTTTTTTACTCCTACTCACTGAGCTGTGACCAAATGTAACTGAGTTCATTTTTTTCATAAAGTGTAACTGTAAGAGTAAAATGTATTTTGTAAAACTACTCTGTGAAGTACATGTTATGGGGAAAAAAACTACTCAGTTACATGGAAAGGAGTAAATGCACTTGAGTACTACCCACCTCTGGTACAGTCATGCTGGTTGTGTCTTGGGTGTGCACTGTCCTTGTAATCACACTGGATTATTTTTGCCAGAGCTCATGGAAGCACTTAAATCTGAAAGCTGAAATACAAAATATTTTCTAATCCCATGAGTACAGGGCTTCTGCAGGTCCTTAACAAATCCTAAGATGTCGGGCGTACTCACACTGGCAGTTCGTTCCGCGCCTGGGCGCGTTTCACACCTTTAGCGCGGATCATTTTAGTAATGTG
>JAQQAE010022615.1:0-10216 GCA_029823295.1 Pseudamia nigra | reverse complement strand
CTAAAGCAGCTGATTTCACTCTTTAGCTCCTCCCCTCAATTTGAAGGAGTACTGATCAGTGAAATCACCTGCTTTAGGGACTGGTTGGAGAGAAAACCTGCAGGGTCTTGGCCCTTCGTGACACGAGTTTGACACCCCTGAAAGCATCCCCCCGATCATTACAAAGATTAAAAGGCAGAAGATGAATGAATGAATGAATGTCCTCCCTGCACAACTGATAAAAGTAAGGAAGGCATTTGAGTTCTATGTAAAGATGCAGGAGCTGTGATGTTGGGGGCCATTAACCCCAAGTGGAGGATGTCTGTGAAGATTCTCAGTCATCCAGGTCGTAGTATCCAAGGCATGTGGCTTTTCCTTCTGTCAGAACTGAAGAAGCTTCCTGGATAGGTGGCGAAACGTCTTCAAACCAAATTTCCAGTCCAGTCGACAGAAGGAAAGACCACACGCCTTGGAACCCAAGTAGAGGAGTCTAAGTGTCCTGGGGTCTTGCTAATGAATGAAGGGAGGTTGGAGCATGACATTGAAAGACAGATTGGTGTAGCGTGGGCAGTATTGCAGATGTTGTATTGGTCAGTTGTGGTAACAAAGGAGGCAAGCCAAAGGCGAAGCTCTCAATTTAAAAGGTTGATGTACATTCCTACTGTCACCAAAAGAATAAGATCTTGGATACAAGTGGTTGAAATGAGTTTCCTCCGCAGGGTGACAGGGCTCTCCCTTAGAGATAGGAAGAGAAGTTCTGCCATCCGGGAGGAGGTGAAAGTAGAACTGCTGCTCATCCATGATGAGCCAGTTGATGTGGCTCAGGCATCTGATCTAAACGCCTCAATCTGGAGGCCTCAGGCCCTCCAGATTGAGGCCTCAGGCCCTCCAGATTGAGCCCAGAACATGCTGGAGGGCTATGTCTCTGGGCTGTCAAGAGTGCAAAATAAATAAACAGCACACGATAGGGAAACATTGTTAAAACACTTTGCAGAGTCACCAAAAATGTTTTTTAATTTCCAAATTACATTTTTGAGTCCCTTAAAAAGTCAGAGTTTAACAGAGAATTGTATATGCAAGCATTTTACCGTGTAGTGCTTCATAGACAAATAAAAATGTCTGTTGTGACATAATCTTAAAGATGCCCAACCATCTTTCTCATGTAATGCAATAGTAAGAGGAATCGTTGCAACCAGTAATGAACCTAAATGCAGAATGATAAGCTCAGTACAAAACAGGTAAAAACACTGCTTCAATGATCCAATTCCCACCGAACAGAGGGGGCTGTGATTTGATATCGAATTTGGATGCAAGTTTGTGATCTAATGGGATACATAGATGTTTCTAACTCAACGCTCTATGCAAAACCACCTGGTGGAAAACAGTGATGAAAGAACTGGAAGAGATGGGTCTTACATGGGGCGAAGCGCAGGCCAAAGCACGAGACAGGACTGAATGATGAAGCTTTGTCGTGGCGTTGTGTCCCAGACTGGAAGAAGAGGATGAGTGAGTGAACGCTATGCAGTGACCTGTGGAAGTAATCAAACATGCCAAACATGTCTTATAACATCTGTAGATCTAGAGAACATCTTGCATTTGTTTTGTTTTTTACATTTACGACCAGTTTAAGATTTTAACAGATGTCACATATTTTATCAAAAGCTCCCTCAAGGATTTCCGTGGCCAAATGAGATTTTAATTGCAAAGTAGTATTGTCAGAGTCAGCATAAAGATGGGCCATGCAGTTTGTATGAGATGGTGTCATATTATTGAAAGAGTTTGTGAACAAAACTGGACCTAGTGTAGAACCCTGTGAAACCCCTTTTAATAGCTGTACAGAGAGCAATGAGAGTCACATATCACTGTCTGATCATTTGTAACCATTTACAGGAGGTAAATCAAAAACTAATGTCATGTAGGCTTTGTAGAAGGGAAAGTTGGTCACCAGTGTCAAAAGCATTTCATGCGTCTACAAATAGAGCATCAATATATTTTCCTTTATTAATGGCACATAATAATATAACCCGGCTGATAGTCGTGATAATACTATGTTTTACCAGAATGTTGTGAACTCAAAACAGAATGACTATAACAAATCCCCACCTTTATCTGTATTATTTATAGCTCTACTCATCAGTGTCCTAAACCTAACACCACAAAACAGTGACTTGCCTTTAAATTGTGCTGTCATCAGAACCTTTCTTTGTCACAAAATTTGGGCAGACAGAAGATACTTATTCTATGACATTCAAAGACCATGACTATTTTAAATTCATGGTCTTTGGATCCACATTTCTTCTAGTTCCACTCATCACGTGAAAGCTGTGTGGGATGGTTTTAGGTTGTGTGATGATCACCCCTGGCTTTGGTTCTTGGCTTGTTTTCTTGGTGTTGCTGGGGGTGGAGAGTTATGTTGAATTTGGATCTGCAGGGCTGGACTCGCCTATATATACAACCCATGCCTCTTCCGACTCTTGCCTTGCTCAGCGTCTCTCAGGGACTCACAGCCCCCTCTCCCTCAGCGGCCGTCTCATTTTGTGCTGACCACCTTTGGCACTCATAACAACCAGAACCATGGCCCAACAACAGCAGATTAGGTAAGAAACTGTGTGTACACAAAAAATTCCAGTAACATGTAGCCTCCTTAAAATGGATTGAACATACTTTAACAATTATATTACACTAAACATTGTGTGAAAAGTTTACTATTGATTATTATTTCAAGCTACTACTCACTGAATCTACAGATTGTGTAATAGATTAAACACAAGTGTCCTTCTGTGTTTTGATTTAGACTGGTAACAAGTTATTTTTGGATGATCAGATTTCCAAGGCCAGTGACTCAATTCTCTGCTTAGTTTCAATGACTCTTACAAATCAGCAGGCAACATGAATCACTTGCATGTACAGATAATACTTTTGGTTTAATCTCTGTTTTCAGCAGCCCTTAAACACTTCAGTTTTTTTCAGACATCACTGATTCTACCTTGTTCTACCTCTAAACAAGCATGTGTGTCTCTTACATGTGTTTGGATTTGCACAGCCTTCCAGCAAAACTGATCAATGGAGGGATTGCAGGAATGGTCGGAGTCACCTGTGTGTTTCCAATCGATTTGGCCAAGACGCGGCTGCAGAACCAGCGCAGCGGACAACAACTCTATAAGAACATGTAAGACCCACACCTACCCATAAGGCAGTTCACCTCAACCCCTTTCTCATAATCCTGCTGTTACTCATAATTTGATTTAATTAAATAGTTTTTTTTTAACAACTCAAACAACATCTTAAACATGTGCTGCTTTTTGTTATTTGTTGTCACTGAAGTTAGACATTTATGACAGAAAACTAATCTGATTTGTTCAAATATATAATTTGTGGATTGAACATACTGTATGTCTGTTTTGTTTTCTCAGGATGGACTGCCTGGTGAAGACAGTTAAATCTGAGGGATTTTTTGGCATGTACAGAGGTGAGGTTATCAAGGTCACACTGACCATAACAGCGTTAGTGCTTTGACTCATTGATTTTTGATGATTTCATTTAACATTGTATTATTTGTTCATGTGCATCAATAATGCCTTTTAATATGTTTCTGTAAGTTTTAGGTGCAGTCTACATTGTGGGGAATCTAGCTCTTAACCAATCTTTTGTCCTGGTCCACTGTAAATGATTAGACAGGGAACCTGTCAGTCAACATGGCTTACAAAGTCATAGGTGCATGAACTTGTCCACTCACTTGCAGAGCTGGAAACAGCTGTAGCTGTAACTACTACGGAGATAGCAACTGTAGCTTCTCTAAGCACAAGACAACTAAGGACAGGCAGTCTGCATTTCAGATTCCTTCAACTGGTTCAGGTAAAAAAACACACATAGTAGTTTGACACCTGTGAGTTTGTAAGCTGTGTTGTCTGGCAGGTCACCTGTTTAATCATTTATATCAGACCACCAAGAACAATCAGCTACTAGCTAGTTTCCTAACATAGTACACTTTCACCTTTAAATACAGGATCTATTGATGAACTTGTTATGATTTGTTACAGGTGCTGCGGTAAATCTTACCTTGGTGACCCCTGAGAAGGCCATCAAACTCGCTGCCAATGACTTCTTTCGCCACCAGTTGAGCAAAGATGGGTGAGTAGTGCCTTTGAGAGTCACTGACATTTTTTTTTTACAGTGCTTCCTTGATTATATTTTAACTTCAAACTCCCTTTGGTTTGCATTGTTAGCCGCAAATTGACAGTGTTTAAGGAGATGCTGGCAGGATGCTGTGCTGGGATGTGCCAGGTAATTGTAACCACCCCAATGGAGATGCTCAAGATCCAGCTTCAGGATGCAGGCAGGCTGGGTAAGACTGTCAGCAGCCATTGTGGATCCAAAAGCATGGTGTTATCAAAACAGTGTTAGGAGTCATTGAGGTGATCTGTGTTAACATGCTGTCTTAATTTTCCTGCTCAGCGGCCCAGCAGAGGGTGATGCCAAGTGTGGTAACGGCTCTGAAGATGGGGGGCACCAGTGCTGTTCTTAGCCGGTCCTACAGTGCCAGCCCTGCACCTCAAGTCCTCAGAGTTTCAGCCACACAGATCACCAGAGAGCTGCTCATGACCAAAGGAGTCACAGGATTGTACAAGGGACTTGGGGCAACACTGATGAGGTAAAACAAAAAGTATCATCTAATGTTAAGTCTGATTTTTAATTGCTTACAATACCCAACTTTTGCTTTAGCTGATCTGGCTGTTTATTTTTTTCAGGGACATCCCATTCTCGGTTGTGTACTTCCCTCTTTTTGCCCACCTACATCAGCTTGGCCAGCATTCATCTGAAGATCCAAAAGTGCCCTTCTACTGGTCCTTTATGTCTGGTTGCTTGGCTGGATGTTTTGCTGCTGTAGCTGTCAGTCCTTGTGATGGTGAGTGGTGCTGTCACTGCAGGCATTTGTGACGTAGTGTAGAGTATTTGCATATGAACAGTGAAAGTCAGCTTTGTATTTAAATGTCAGTTATCAGTAGTTCATTGTAGTTTGGCTAAATTAAGCTCTGTATTTCATCTCCAGTGGTCAAGACACGGCTACAGTCACTCAGAAAAGGAGCTAATGAAGAAACCTACACTGGAGTTGTGGACTGTGTCAGGTAAATTGATCATACATTATTCATTTAAGTCTTGAAAAAGTTCTGATTTAACCGCTAACACTTCTGTCACTTTCCAACTGGATAAATTGGTATCCCCTCTTTCTTTTATTTCAGAAAAATCCTTAAAAAGGAGGGTCCTGGAGCATTCCTTAAGGGAGCCAGTTGCCGGGCCCTAGTTATCGCCCCTCTGTTTGGTATCGCCCAGGTTGTGTACTTTGTGGGAGTTGGAGAGTTCCTGCTGGGGTACACCCCTTACAACATTTACTCTGCATAAACAAGCTGTTTCCTCATTGATCTACTGCCTCATTAAATTATGGGCGTAGCCATGGACTCAGCTCTCTCTATTACTGTGTACCTTTTTTATTGTCAGAGGTTTTCTGTATTAATACGCTAAATGGACCAGGGAGATGCCATTTTTATTAAAATGGGGTCTAATTATGCCTTTAGCATGACTGTCTCTTAAGAGACCTGATTGGAATTGACCATGTACTGTACATGGGCTTGGGTGGAGTTCACTATAAATAATAAGTGTGTTATTTCCTTCGCTCAGGGAAATGATATAAACACTCATTTCACCTAAACAAACCTTAACACCACCTAGGACTGTACTCCATAGCCCTTAATCTGTTAGATTTAGCTCCCTTACCCAAATGAATCCCATATCACTTACACTTCACTGTAACTCTGACCTGGATAACCCACCATCTGTCCCAGCTTGGCACCGACAGGAAGATGGCTCTATGGTGCTGACAAAGTGACCAGAAGGGACAACATAGTCAAATAATGAAATAACAAACACAGAGTTTCAGACTTTTACTTGAATGGCTACAGTCTTGTTGATTATTGCTTGAAAGTGGACTAATGACACCATTTCTGTGTATTGTTGAAAAATGGAATGCCATAGGTTGTTTTCTCAATGACCTGGTTTGCCTTTGAAAAAACATCTGGACAGCAGTTTGTGTGGTCTATTTAACAATATACGGTACCAAAAAGGAACTCTGTGTTGTATTATTTTCTGTTACTCAGGTGGTTCGGCTTCTGAATGTTTACCTATCTAAGGTCACGAGGTTATAGATTAGTGTCAGTGTTCAGTGATGGACAAACATATATGGATGGGATTCTGTGAACTTTTGGGACCAAGTTGTCAAAATAAGGGGCAACATGACTTACACATGACTACTGTCTCTTAGATTAGAAGCAGAGAGGTGCTATGATGGGCTTTCTATTGTGGTCAAACTTTGCCAGTGTAAATATGTGTCATATAAATTCTATGTTTACTCAGACTGTGTAAATTAAAGACGAGAGCAGATTTCACATTTTCACATGCTGAAAGTGTTTATTCACAGTTGAGAATATTTTTTAGCTCACTGTAGAAATAGTGATGTATATACAGATATTATGAATGCTAAATAAATGTTTCTAAATGCTGCGCTTACTTGTGTTATTTGTGGAGTGTGTGAGGCCTCAAAGCAGGAAGGAACTCATTCATTTGCTGGATACTCTCAGGATTGTCACACACTAGAGGCAGGCTGACAGTGCACAGTGTCTTTCCTGATGCAAGCGTGAAAGGTGTTACTCTACACTCCACACAGGCTTCACTCACATGGAGTGTAACTGCGGCAGTAAAAGTGCTCATGCGGCAGTGCTGGGGTAACTCTAGCCGGGTAGTCCTCCAGGCTCCTCTGCATCCCACACATACCTACTCCTCAAGTAAATATTCAGCTGTCCTGTATGCTCAAGTACAGAAAGGTGAAACTCTGACATGAGCCTTACACGACTAAACCTGGAAACCTACTTCATAGAAACGGGTATCAAATAGAATCAGCTGGTTGTTAATTTGAAAGTGTTTTGTGAAAAAAATAAATGTGAGACATCTACTACATATTCATTTGTCAGAAGCACGCTGAGAGAGAAAGACTTTAATTTAAAGACAGACAATACTTTCACATGCAGAGGTGGGTACTGCTCAAGTACATTCACTCCTTTACATGTAGTATAGTTATTTTTTTTCAGGAAAATGTACTTCAGAGAGTAGTTGTTTTGCAGAATACTTTTTACCCTTACTCAGTAACAATACTTTTACTTGAGTACTGTTTCTGTCTACTCTGTCCAACACTGTTTACGTGTTACATTTTTTATTATATTTAATCTTATGTTGATTCATGCTTTTTTCTCACATGATCTAAAATTAATCACTCATTATAAATACATATACATTTGGCAAGGTGAAGAGGTGATATCTCATTACAGGAAAGGGTTGGTGGTGTGCAGACTTAATATGCTCCCACCAAGAGGATTATGTGACTGGGATTGTGTTTGTAATGGTGGATGATGGAGACTCATCAGATCACA
This sequence comes from Pseudamia nigra, assembly GCA_029823295.1. Taxonomy (NCBI): domain Eukaryota; kingdom Metazoa; phylum Chordata; class Actinopteri; order Kurtiformes; family Apogonidae; genus Pseudamia; species Pseudamia nigra. The sequence continues at coordinate 2,759 of JAQQAE010022615.1, read as the reverse complement.
CATATAACTTTCACTGCACTAGCTATCTAACAAAAATACTAACACGTGTGCTAATCATTGAATGCTTAAAGGTCCCATACTGTGAAAACATGTCTTTTTGGGGTTTTGATGTGAATATACAGTTGTGCATGAACAGTGTAATGGAGAGGCTCTAAGCCCCGCCCACTTCCCTCCCAGGTTATGGGACCTAATTTCAGAAGAAAAATGCACTACAGTCAGTGGCATGAGATATGTGAATTGTGCCATCATGCAGACATATTTCAGTTTAAAAGGAAGACATAGTCTGTCATAAAAATACTAAAATACCAGTTAGCTCTGTGTAAACATGGTCAATGGACATTTCCGTCTCATGTGAAATATGTCACATCAACATGGCCACTATCTTGACAAATTTAACCTTTGACCTGTGAGACTTTGGGAATGACCTGTGGCTCAACCAATCAGACTGTTTTCTGATGAAAAGAGGGCAGATATAACAGCTCACAATGAAATCGGAGCATGTGTGGCAAAGTTAAAAAAAGGTTCTCAAAAAGGCACAGAAAAATCAAAGATTCAATTTTGGGCGGTGATGGAGATCCAAACAAACAAAAAAACAAGCAAACTAACCGATGAAATCATGGTGGGGATTCAGAATGCTTCCAATAACTGAGCTGCTTTGGCTGATGACTGTGTTGTCTGTGCTCTCTAATTCTGTGTCGTCTTCCTTCATATCTGCTGCTGTAGGAGGTCTAATTCCAGTGTAATCCAGTAATATATCATATCATATCTCCATCTGATAAAATAAGACACCAAGTGTTGTCAAATTTAAAAACCTTTATTTAACTCCAAACACATATCTTCCTGAGAAGTCTGGAATGGTATTCAAATAAATTAACACAAACAATTATGAGAAGCTTGAACATGTACAGATTTTAGGTGCACATATTTATATGTTCAGATTTGCACAAATAAACATGACTGAGGAACACCACTGATTGTGTTGAGAAGATTGTTCTAACTCCTAGTCACTTATTTGTGCAGTAACAGCTACTGGCATCCTACAGCATGAAGTGAGAAGTCCGCTTCTGTGTCCTCTGTGTTACAATATGCACTAATAAAAAACAATGAAGGAAGTATTGATTTGTCCGACAGTGTACCCCAGTTTGATCGATCATAACCACATTACTGTTATCACCTTATAATCACATGTTTTCTTCGTGCCAGAAGGCTTTTTGTGATTGTTGGTGGCAGAATCGCTGATTTCACCACTTCAGCTCTCTTGGCAGAGGAGACAAAGCTGAGGGGGACACTTTAAAACACACCAAAAAAAAAGAGGGCAAATCAAGCCATATGTGCTACTCGTCATGTCTGTGACAAATAAAAATGCAACTCTACAACTCTACAAACATATGTACACTACCTACAGCTACGAGCCTTGTAGGCTTTTGTTTCGGCTACGTTCAGTCATCTGTTCAAAAAATAGCTCATTATCACAGAAAGGCACAATAAAAAGCTGTTTTGGCAGAGTGAAATCATTCTATTGCAAACTCTGTGATGACTACAACACTGTACAGCTACTGCAAGCCTCTGTCTATGTTAAACAGTAACTACCACATCAGCCACAAATAATGTACAACTACAGAAAACGCACACATATTTACAAACTGTAGTCCTGACACTTGGAAGAGGTGCTACAGAATTAACAGTGGCCTGATTTGACCTGGACAAACAGATTCCAGGCTGTTTGTGGAAGCTGAAATGGAAAAATAAGACCATAGTCACATGGCGGCCATTTTACTCAGGATGGGACCCTCGTAAAAGGATCATCCCACACATCTGTTTTCAAGTGGTATAGATGTACGACACAGTTATTTTACAGTTTCTCCGTTGCTCAATAAGTGGAAACAATCCAGAGAGAAAACGTAGATGACATTAGACCATATTTAAAACTGCAGGAAAGGTGTCAATTAAATTTGAATAAATGTCTTTCAAGCACTTACTTTGGTGAAAATTCAGCAAGATAGTTGGATTCACAATTAGGATTTCAACTGATAGTGTTTGTGTATTAAAACCACTTAAACGCAGCAGTAGGACATTATATTTGCATTAAAAGCCTTTGAGTTTTCCATTAGGTCGCTGTGGAATATGTTTAGGGTGTACTATTAAGGCACAGGGAAAAACATGGAAGTAGGGAAATATAGTTCAAAGTCTTGGCTTGGTTAACTGAATGTCCCAGCCCTGGAGCTTATTCTCAGTTGACTGACCTGTATATGTTTAGCCTGTACATGAGTGGACATCTGTATCTTCATGACATACAGTCAACAGACACTCTGAGGACCTCTCTTACATTACACAACCTTGAAGATCACAGAAGAGGGAAAATATGTCACCAGGCTGCGTTACCAAAAATATCAGGATACACTGTAGTTCTTTAAAGCACCACACCACTGTTTGCAGGGTATTTTGCACGGCAACCAATCAAAGCCTGTGTTTATACTGAAACATTGTTTGTCAAATGGCTCAATGTAAAAGAAATGATTCATGACTTAGAGAATTAAATGTACAAAATCACTGGGACGCTCATGTAAACTGTGAAGTTCATTTCCTAAGCAAGCAGTGTTTACCTTGATGTTTAACAGAGTGAGCATACTCTATTTCAGCGAGAGTGCGTGGACTATTCATAGACATATAGAGTATATATATTGTGTCTGTGAAGATTCTCAGTCATCCAGGTCATAGTATCCAAGGCGTGTGGTTTTTTCTTTTTCCATCGACTGGAC
>JAQQAE010022614.1:0-10216 GCA_029823295.1 Pseudamia nigra | reverse complement strand
TCCATCCTCGTCACTCCCAAAGAGAACCTCAACATTTTCATCTCTGCTACCTCCAGCTCTGCCTCCTGTCTTTTCTTCAGTGCCAAATTTTAACAGAATATACTTGGATAATTTCAGAGTCTTTCTCTACTGTCAGTTACACTCTCATTCTAACTCACCAACATTCTGACTCACTCACTCCCACTGGAAACTCAAAAAAAAGTCTGAAAACCAACTAAAACTTTAATTTTTGTAAAAACTGTACCAGATGTGAAAATTTTGATTGGCACCAAAAAGTCAAAAGAGTTTGTGACCCATGTGTTAAAGTATAACAAAGTTCTTTGAATTGGGGTTTGTTTTATGATTTTTTTTTTGGATGGCTTCCAATGGAAATGAATGGGAAGTTTTTTGCAATTGTTCAAAAATGTTCTTCACTGTCATTGCACAAAAAATGCAAAATTGTATGATACCACATTATTCCAAGAATTTAGATACATTTTAGTGTATGATTTTGTGAGATTTTCTCAAAGTGGTACGAGATCTGTTACAAAACATGTACCGTATGCAAGAAGAATAAGAAACACATTGAATAATGATGTGTAGCAGGTACGTACACAATAAACAAAATCCCCTGAAGGAGAAGGTGTGTTCAAATTTCTGACTGGTAGTGTACATAGTCGTCCCACACAGTCTATGATCTGGGTCAGAGCAGATGATAGACATAGTCAAATGGACCTTCTGACATTCAACTCATTTGACTTTCATGGCATTAACAGATAACTACTACACACTGGTTTCTAGTCCATGATAAATGGAATCGTTTTCCATCGACATGCTGCCATCTCTGTCTCTTCATCCGTCAATGTTGGCTGGAGGTTTTGAGCTCATTAATCCCTCATTCTTCCCTTTGTTCTTTGTTCTCTCATTCACTGTGGAATTTCTCCAGGTAAGGGCAATCTTTGTCCTCAATTTCCAGTGAAAGTCGCAGAAGTCAGTGGCGTATTTCTCCTGAAAGACTCAGTCACTCATTTGTTTTTGTCACACAGGCACTAATGCAAGCTTTGACTCATTAGTGTATTAATGTCTGCTTCGTCAATTTAGAAGGTCACTTTGCCGTTGCATTGCATAAAAACAGTTTATTTATGCAGCCAAGTGAATATTTGACAAAGAATGTCACTCTAATTCAAACAAACAAGGCTTCAGTATTAATGCTTAATTGTTCAAGCACTAATAGTTTGTGGTTTTCCCCTCATTATTTAGTTAAAAAACACTTGGCAGCACTGTCTCTGTCTGTAAACAGATATTCTCATCTCTCAACATGTTGTAATATGGGCGTCCTTATTGACTCCAATATTGACCTAAACCCATTGTAATGGTTTTCTCTTGAGAATATTGCAACATCACTGAGAAGCCTATGGTTCAGTTATAGTTTAAAAACACACTGACCTGAGCAATCAGGGCATGAGAATTTGACCTTTAGAGATGATTGTTCACACTTGTTCCCAATTTCCCTGTATTTAACACAATGATTTTCTTGTATGTGTCTTCCTCCTCCTCTCTTCTTAGGCTATGATTTCGCAGCTGTCTTGGAGTGGTTTGCAGAGAGAGTGGACAGGATCATTTTGTTGTTTGATGCTCACAAGCTGGACATTTCTGATGAGTTTTCAGAGGTGATAAAAGCCCTGAAGAACCATGAAGACAAAATCAGGTACAGTGAGGGCAGGATATCTTACAAGCAAATCATATGAAAAGTGCATCTTAAGTTAGAATAATGTAACGATTGTCTTATTTGAAACTAATACATTAAGACAGCAGGATGTTTAAACAGCAGTTCTTACAATAGAAACCACTACTTAAATTGTGTAACACTCATCTTTATTGTGGTTTGAGGTTTATTTAAATTCTGTGACGTAAAATTAAAGCTGTGAAAATCTGAACCTGCTCAGTGCCACCAGTCCTGAGAAATCCCCACCACAAGATGGATGAGGACAAGCCAGCTGTTTCAGATTTTTATGATTTGTGACATAAATCGTAACCAATCATAGTCCAGAGAAACGGGATTAGTAACAGACAATAAGCCCGTAGAATTCTAAATGTAAAGAAAATTTAAAATTCCAAACATTAAAACATCACAAGTTACAACTAATCACCTTCAAGCTAAAGTTAGTCCACCCCTTTAAGGAACTGCCAATCATCTTGACTTTTTTTTTAAGAAATTCATCTGCGAAAAGGTGATTATTGTGTGTTTATTGTAGTCTTCTGTCACAATATGATCTGGGGTCACCTTAGAAATGACCTTTTTTCAACCAGGGATAATTTTCTGATGAAAAGTGGGCATGTACAGTACGTACAACGTTTTTCAATAAAATTAGAGTCTCCATGGCAGAGGTACAAAGAGGCCATCAGAAAACCAAGGAAAAAATCGAATTAGTACACATTATTGTTGTCATCACCCTTACAGAAGGCTTTAATAGATGCTATGCATATAAATTTGTGTGAAAATACGGGACCTTCAAATGATAACATAACACAATTGGCTCTTATTTTGAGGAATGTTCCTTGGTCTAATGTAAGCTTCATTCCTACTCTGATGGACAAGGTCTCTGATTGAACAGTGGTCCACAAAAACAATAACTGCCACAATCGACAAAGAAGGAAAGTCACAGATAGCTGAGAAATATGACTGCTTCTTCAGTACTGTGTCAACATTTTTCTGTAAAGCCAAGGGGAAGAACAAGGTAAAGCAGAAAGACACGTAACAGTAAAGAGTAACAACGGCACTATTGTGGAAATGGTGAAAATTGACAGTTTGACAGAAGATTCAGAGAGATGTAGAGATAACATATCATTTCAAGAATCAATCCTCAGAATAAGTTGTTGTAGTATTTTATTATTTCGAGACAAGATCGATTGATGTGGTAACATTCTAGAAATTAAAGAAAGTAAATAATGTGTGCTACAGTAATATTGTATATCCATATTTTAGATGCACTTACACTCTTGTAGCTTCACAAGATCAATCAACATCACCACTGTCCTGTTGCATAATTTATTTCCAGAGTTGTATTGAACAAGGCTGACCAGATAGAGACACAGCAGCTGATGAGAGTTTATGGAGCCTTGATGTGGTCATTGGGGAAAATAGTCAACACACCAGAGGTACAGCGTAATGTTGAAAAAGAAACACACATATCCCATATTAGTAACCGATTGTTGCTATTTTTTACTGGCGTTTGGATATTTTGTCTCCCTCCCCATCTCTGACAGGTGATCCGAGTCTACATTGGTTCCTTTTGGTCTCATCCTCTGCTCATTCCTGACAACAGGAAGCTGTTTGAAGCAGAGGAGCAGGATTTATTTAAGGATATTCAGTCGTTACCGAGGAACGCGGCTCTTAGAAAACTCAATGATCTCATCAAGAGGGCAAGACTAGCCAAGGTAGGTACACTGAAACGGAATTAACAGTGCTTATTGGTGGAGTTAGACCATAGGAATAGTTAAACAGTTTCAATATTTAGTTGTATTATTTTTGACATTGTACATTAATACTGAGGACATCAGAACAAAAAGTGTTAAACAACCCAGAGCATGTTTTATATTTTACGGTGTACTCACACTGCCAGTTTGAGTGTAATGAAGTGCAGCACGCTTCCCAGCCCGATATGGTTGGAAAAAGGTCGGCCATGGCCCAGAATGGTTGCACATGCACAAATACGTGCATGCAGAACCGACATATATCTGATCTATAAAGGTCTTCTCCTGCTGCCTCTGCATCCGGGCAGCATGATTGAATGGAAAATCACCACCTTACTTAATGGAGAAATCCAGTAGATGTCTGTATGTGACCGAAAACGAGTCAAACATAAACCACAAACTGCATATATGGGTCCATCAAGTTCAGCAACTGGTTCCCACACGACCTCTTCAGATTCAGCAGAAATTTTTATCACATGATCTACAACATATTTAATGAACCCATACCAATTTCACTTTTGATCGGGCAAAAACTTTCTGAGTTAGACTTTTGACAGGGTTGAAATTTGAAGCTTCAATTAGGGTCTCAACATGAAGTCAAACTGAGCATTTTTAATAGAGATTTTCTCGGTGGCCAATTTTAGACACAGTACATCTTTGGAAATATGCAAGTTTAATAAACAGAGCTATGATCACTTTAATGCCTAGGATACAGAGAAATTAAAATAAGCATGATTACCCTGCCTTAATGATTCATTTATATAATAATAAGGAAGATGGAAGCTTGAAAAACTTCATCTATCCATCCATCCATCTTCTACCGCTTGTCCGTGGGGTCGGGTTGCGAGGGCAGCAGCTTGAGCAGGGAAGATTTCCCAAAAGTAAGTAGCTTGGAAAAACTTACTTTTGGGAAATCTTTGATCACTCATAACACCGTGTGGGGTAGCTTGTTTGTTGATGAGTGCTGGGTCATTTGGAATAACTCATCTTTATCTACATTTGTGGTGTTTCCATGTACTAGGAAAGAGACAGCAACATGAAGTTAACATTTTTATTTACACATCAACATTCAATATGACACTGGCTTTGGCATCAGTATTTCAAATTCAATTAGATCTAAGCTCCCCATTTATCTTAAATTTAAACCTTTTTGGTTTGGTACTCTGACTCACAATACATATGTTCTTTTTAAAGTTGCATTTGAATAACTTTGTCTTTCATGATTTAGTTGTGATTTTTTTGTATCTTATATTACTGTGATTTTATTGTTTATTCTTTTAGAATTTGCTTGTAAAGCACTTTGGGGTTTTTATCTTGAAAGGTGCTATAGAAATAAAAGTATACTTACTTAAATGTATTCAAACATTTGTTTCTTTGAGTACAAAAGACTCAGATAAAAGAAAAGACAGTGTTTAATGGATTAAAGGACACATAAGACTACTCTTCTTCTGCACAAGACCACCAGTGGTCTAAAGCACATTAAGAAGACAAGAAATGGCACAAATTACACTGAAAATGACATCCATTTTTCTGTATGCTAACTGGAGTGTATATTTGTGGAACTACTGTGTCATATAATGCTTAATAATGTAAATATGTATATATTTGTTGGTATTTATAATGTATTGCTGTATGCATGGTTCGTGTTTTAATCGTCTGGTCCACTATATGTATGGGGTCATTTTTCGGAGGCACATCCACACTGAAATCCTAGGTGAAAAAGTTTGACTTGATTGAGCAAAATCAATGTGATTTTTGGATTCAGCACACCAAAATTGTCTTAAATCAGCTCAAAAAACTTGCATACCAAATTTGGTGTAGACTAGACACAGCTTTGGTGTGAAAACCATTCCAGGTGACTACCTCATGAATAAGGGAATCCAAAGCTATACTTAGGACAATTTAAATTTCAAAACATGTTCTGGGTCGTATTGTTCATTACATAATTCCATACATTTTCTTCTTCAGTTTGAATGTCTTTAGTATTAATGTACAATGTGGAAAATACTTATAATGATTAAAAAACACTGCAGGAAGTGATTGTTTTATTCTAGATATTGGTGAATGCAGACACTATTAGAGCATCAAAATATGTTTGCATTTTGGTAGGACAGATTTTTAGCACAAATCTTTGTGTGCTTCCTATTTAATCTTCTCACCCTGTCCAGCTGTTAACCTTGACAGAATAAGCTTGTCTCTGTCACACAAGCAATAGAGTCTGACGAATGTGTTCGTTCTCCTCTGAGTGACTTGTTTCCTGTTTCCTCAGCGGTTGGGAAGTCAGGTATGGGAGGCGACAGTCTGATGATTGTCGTGGTTCAAGGAAACATAGAACACAAACAGGGACATGTGTATGCACGAACACACACATTTAACATACGCGCTCTTTTCCTGCCCGCCAGCTGATAGGGTGTGTGTTTAGTGATGCGCTTCAAGGACGAGGTGAAACCAAGGACACGCATATCACCACAGCAACACAAGAAATATGGGTTTTCACCTCACTTTCGCAAGTTTTAATATGGCATTAAATATTACGAACAAATGTTTCCAGCAAGCTATTGTGACAGATTTACTGTATGAGTAATCTGATTAAAAGAGAGCTGCTCCCAACACTCCATGATTGTGTATGTGATGATGTTTAATCTAAGCTGTTTATCATGTACTGCTTCCCAGACAAATGAAAGTATGAGTTATATTCGATGACTTATTCTGAATTGATGATTATTTTCTTCATAAATATTGCATTATTGAAGAAGTTCAACTGGAAAATTATTGTTGAAATACATTAAATGTTATGAGGCTGACTGTCATCATCTTTGACACAACATCATTTACTCTCGAAACCCAGGTACATGCCTATATCATCAGCTCACTGAAGAAGGAGATGCCTTCTGTGTTTGGGAAGGAAAACAAGAAGAAAGAACTGATTGCTAGTTTGGGAGACATCTACAAACGCATTGAAAGAGAACATCAGATTTCACCGGGAGATTTTCCTAATCTGAAGAAGATGCAGGTAAATAGAGGCAAGTGAAGGAATGAAGACTAATTCATGGTTTTTGATATGATGTAAAGATTGTATTCTGCGTCTTGCTTCTCAGGATCAGCTCCAAGCTCAGGATCTCACCAAGTTCCAGCCTCTAAAACCCAAACTCCTGGAGGCCGTTGACGACATGTTGGCCAACGACATTGCCGGTTTGATGGTCCTGGTTCGCCAAGAGGAGACCCAGAGACCCAACCCGGTGGTGAAAGGTGGAGCTTTTGATGGCACATTGGATGGCCCCTTCGGTCATGGCTATGGCGAAGGAGCGGGCGAAGGCATCGATGATGCAGAGTGGGTTGTGGCGCGTGACAAACCAGCGTACGATGAGATTTTCTATACACTGTCCCCTGTCAACGGGAAGGTAACTGGAGCCAACGCCAAGAAGGAGATGGTGAAGTCAAAACTGCCCAACACGGTCCTGGGAAAGATCTGGAAGCTGGCAGATATCGATAAAGACGGGATGCTCGATGACGAGGAGTTTGCGCTGGCGAATCACCTCATTAAAGTGAAACTGGAAGGACACGAACTGCCTGCAGAGCTGCCAGCACATCTGGTGCCTCCATCAAAGAGGAAAATGCCAGAGTAAATGTAACATCACCCCATTCCTTCCCCTAGACTTCTAAGTACCCCGTCCCCAAATAAAATAGAAAAGTTTCTGTAGTATCATAGCAAAGGCATCTAATAACACTCAGAACATAATTGAACCTATTAGTCTCTTTGACCTTCTCTGTCTTGACCTTCAAGAGATAAAAATGCGTCAGAATTGTAGTTTCAGAATGCTAAGCACACTGGCTGCTTTTATATGTAGTTAAGGGGCAAAGTTTCTAATTTTTTTTTTTAATGCACATTGGCTGTACTTCTCTAATAGCATTTGGATTTAAATGTTCTAATGCCTGAAAAGGCTTTTTCTGTAGAAAAACTGCATCTGCATAAAGGTTCCCTGTGAGGAGTCTGACCACCGGTAGTACTATGGAGCTTGGGAATTCGCAAAGCACTCTGGGATATTGCCACCATGTTTTTGCCGGGAACATTGTAAACAGAGAGAGTCCGGCATTAAACAAGGAGGCAAAAGAGCAGTATGTTCAGAAAATGAGTGCAGTGGGAGTAATTGATCCATATGAGCACGCAGAGCTAGGAATGCTGTTCCCAGAAATTTAACATACCTTGTTTGTGGCGTTACTTTGCACACATCAGCACAATTTTAAAAAGTACAAGTCCCTCGAGGCACATGTGCAATTTACGAATGCCTGGCTACAAGATCTGTAAATGTTCAAAGCAGAAAATCAGAAGAGCATTGTATTTACCAAGCTAAGTTGCTTCACTATCTCTCTGCGGCACACACTTGTTCCTAACAGCTTCAGGTGAAAAAACCTAATTTAACTCTAATCATGTTGTTTTAAGCCATTCAGCGCCATTTTGTTCGCTCCGACATCGCCGCTCCATGGTGTCATTTACAAACTGAAAACCTAAATAAACGCATGCTGTCTGGTTTTGGTTTTCCAGATTGTTGGAATCGATAACACAGCAGTCAGCCATTGAACAAAGTGGTCCAATCTTGAAACTTTTGGTTTGAAATGGAGGCTATTTTCATACAATCACTATGGCGAATTGTGTGAATTGTACTAAGTCCCAAAATGCACTGCATCACTTTCCCAAGCCCTATAGCTAAACACAGGTGTTAGAACAACAAAGAAAAGCTTCCACAAGTTAAGAAACATCATTTGAGGCATGCAAAGCTTTTTGGATACAATAAATGTTGAATATACTGTTAAGAAAACAGTAGTAGAGTATTCAAACTCGCAGGGTGCCTTTTAATATACCAGACAAGCTTTAGAAAGTTTGAAAATAAATGTCTTTTGCATCACATGTTACATTTACACTGATGATGAAGTGAGTTTGCAGCAGTTAAGGCTCATGTTGGACGTACTGTCAGGAAAAAAAAAACACTGGAGTGGGAAATAGAAACTACTGGAAGAAAATGTGAGCCACACAAGAATATGACAACATTATGAAAGTATGATTTGGAAAGGCGAGGATATAAATATGCAAATACATGGCTTATCCTCAGTAAAAATCTTGATCTGTGCTTGTGAACTTTTATCATAAGTAAAGAAAGTCAATGATTCACTGCAGTATTTTGAGTTCCTTGAAACAACTGAACAGCCCAGCGTGTTCATGGCCAAATATTAAACAACTACACAGATTTCCTGGTAGGTGATTTGGGAATATATACAAACACACAGGACACAAATGCACACAGAAAAATGAAACAAATGTAGGAGCTGATATTAATAACAAACAACAGCAATTCATTTACGTATAACAAATGAGAAACACCGTGGTTTGTCACATTTCTAATATTTTATTCTGAATCTCATTACAGATGACTGTGACTAAAATAATCTATCATATGGATATCTGGACATCTGTGTGTGTGTGCTGACTTTCTCAGTATAAATGTGTTCTACAGGTTACGTGTGGGCACATGTCGTCTGTTTTATGTATGAATGCTGTCTGTTCACATCTAGTGTTATTATTTGTAACGTGGATTAGATTAACAAATCTTAACAGTCTGTATGGTGTTGGTTGTATACCAGTGAGGTTATCGACTGGAATTAAATGATTAAAAACCCTAATCAACACAGTGTTTCCTCACATTTTGGAAAAAATAAATTGGCTGAATGTATGAAAACCTGTATACCTGTAATAAATGTTATGTTACCATGTCTGATGTGTCACTGTAGCCTTATGCCAGTATATGTATGTATATATTTCACATTTGGGCCATGTTTGTGAGTCGTTGCAATGAAATGAACGAATCTCTTTAAGCTACAACATTAACTGAATCCATTATTTCTCTGCCTGTGCTGTTACTGTGAATCTAATGTACAGAAGGCTTTTGCCTGCATTCCATTAACACAGATCGAGAAGTATGTGTTTTTTTTGCTCATTAGCTCACAGTTCAGACAAAACCAGATCAGATCAGTCACTTCTTGACAAAAACAAAGCTTTGCAGATTCACTCCGATGGATTGCAACATGAAATCTTGCTTACTGGTAAATGCATAAAGTGGAAACATCCCCTTTACAGTATTTTGTCTGTTTTATCTTGGTGATGCAATGCTAAATCTGTACTTCACTGCTTTTCTGTCAACATAACGACCAAAAATAATAAAAACATTTACTCAACTGTTTCGCTGGTATCTTTTGTGGTCTGTTTTGACGAAAACACAAATGTTGAGTCAGCTTCCTCCTCCCTGTATCAAACAAACACCTGATGCTTGAGAACAAGAATGAGTTACTGTATTTCTAAAAGGTGTATTTTGTGAAAAGCACATCCAGGATTTTTTTTAAATGACAGAACTAGAGTGCAGTCAGAGATCACATCCCTCTACCAGGACTGTTAATTCACTCAGCATCCTCTTTGTAATAACCAGAAATTTTCTGTTGACAGCGGGAAAAGAAACATTTTATTCATGTTATTCTAGTTTTACATATTTGTGGAATGGATCTGGATCAGTCACAGGTGGAGTACTGTAGCTTCATAAATATTGTCACTGGAACAAACCAACCAACATGAAAACATAACCTCTTTGGCAGAGGTAAAAATATATTTGAATCTTTCAAATCAGACAGTGTGAACATACAAACTCCACATGAAAAGGCTTCCTTATTGGGATTTGAATCCTATTATGCAATGTTAAGGAATGTTGGTGGGGGGGGG
>JAQQAE010022613.1:0-10217 GCA_029823295.1 Pseudamia nigra | reverse complement strand
AGGCGCAGTGTCATATTTGGACAAAATAGACGGCGTTTAGGTGCGCCTTATAGTGCGGAAAATACGGTAGTTGTAGTAGCACTAATATGACTATTGACTCTGTATCCACAATTCCTTGCAAGACAAATGATGCACATTAAGAAGGCAAGAAAGAGCACAGATTAACTCTTGAACCTGTGAACTGAAAACTGTTCCAGGTACCTCATGAAAAGAAAATACCATGAGAATACCATGAAGTGCAAAGCTGTCATCAAAACTAGATTTGGCTACTTTGTACAATCTTATACGTAAAACATGTTTTGGGGTGGGATTTTTTTGGAGGTGTGTCTGAACTTTGACTGATGGTATAGTGTCTGTGATTCTCTGTTCACCTAATGTCACTGAACTACTCAAGTGTCACATCCAGCACAGACGTTCAGACACTAGACACTGCACTCTGTCTTTTTGTTACTTTTTAACCTCATTGAGGGGGTAAAGTTACCTTTATCTGAGGACAAGTGCACTTCCTGTGAGTTTCCCTTTGCCTCCTTCTGCTTCATCATCAACAATCAATCCATGTCTGCTTTCAGAGAATAACATGAAATATTGCCTTTAGCCAGCATTTGAAACTCTGCAAGAGTTCCCAAGCTACCCAGAAAAAAAACTTTCAGAGCAACACTCCAGTTCTACAATACACTATAGCTGACAGCCAGAGCTGTGTAGCAAAAGAGATGTAGAACTTTAAGCATGGAAGGATTTCTTAGCCACAGCAGTTGCACAGCTCTGACAACGTATTGCTCTGAAATACATCCACAAGTACATAGTAGACCCTCAAAGTTTTGAACATACTGTATCTTGTAGAAACCATCAGTCAAATGTTGAGTTATGTTTTATTTATCAGTGTATTTATTTATTTAGTGTACTCATGGTTATTGTATACTTTGTGGTCACTTATTCCTACAGCTACAGAAATGACAACATTTCAACAGATATCCTGTATTTTGCTGAAAAGCTATTATGCTTCTCATTTCAGATTTTCCCAATTATTTCTAGCTTGTAAAAGGAGAATAGGAATGGAGGCAGTTCTGTAGTAAAGAAGATTTACCTCACCTGGGCGATCGACAACCCTGCTCTCACTCCCACAGTGAATTCAAGCATTACATCAAAGGGTTGTCAGCATTGTGTCCCGACGCGACCTGGATGCCTGATGCACCAGCGTAACACAGCTCTGACAATACACCGTACGGAAAGATGCAGTAAACTCAGGACAATAAGCAGATGACATTACTAAAGGGGAGAATCCTGTAGATGGCGCTGGAGGGGTAGCCATGGACTACCCCACAGGAGACAGGGGTTTGTGTTCCACTTCATGCCATGTGTGTTGTGTCTGTTTCATGATGTGTTTCCAAACTTTCCATTTTGCTATTTCATTCTGGGGAAATGGCTCCAAGGAACCTCACGTGTTAATTTTGTAAAGAGAAAGTGAATGAGTTGAATTTAACATAGTTGTAAATTGTAAAATATGGTGTAATGTAAAGGCTGCGGGTCAGAAAAAACTATTTTAGATGTTAGATTTAGATACTTTAGTGCATTATGCAAGAGACAGTCAACAACACAATATATACAGTGTTTTGACTTGAGTTGTTTTTGTGTGTGAATCATCTGTGGCATCTTCAGTCCTTCTGAATTGTTCTTTGAACGTCGTGACCCTCTCACCCTCAGTCGTCGGTTTCCCTACTAAAGAAGGGACAAACACGACAAAAATTCACAAAGAAATGACTAATGTAAACTTTCACCCCACCTCATACCATAAGTTTAAATATTACTACACATTGTGAGCATGTTTACATTCGTATTCCAGTCAACAGAAGTGGGTAGTACTCAAGCACATTTACACCTCTACACACACTGGAGTTTTTTTTTTTTCTGGAAAAAAAACGTACTTTTGAGAGTAGTTCCTTTTCAGAATACTTTTTACTCGTACTCTTACATTTGACCATGGCCCAAATGTAAAACAGCTTTAAATGAACAAAATAATCATGCAAATTAAAAAAAAAAATGCATAAACTAAGCAACAAAATGAGCAAAAATACAGAACAATGGTCACCAAAAACAAAGAACAAAATTACAAAATGAGCATAAAATGAACAAAATTATCTAGGAAATTAACAAAACTGAACACAATAATCAAATAATTTCTACAATATAAAACAGGACAAGCACAAATGAATAAAATAATCCAGAAATTGAGCAAAACAAAAAAAATCTACAAAATAAGTAACAAATTGAGCCAAAAAGATCAAGTCAATTAACAGAAATAACCATTTAAGCAACAAAAGCTGAATGACAAACAAAATAAGCAGCAAAATGAGTAGAAGTAGAACAAATTAAGCAACAACAATAAACAAATAAAAAAGGACATAAGGTAACCAACACAACTCAACAAAAAACAAAATAAGCAAAAAATGAGCCTAAAATCAACAAAATGATCCAAGAAAGTAAAAAAACTGAACAAAATAAACAAATAAATTCTAAAATATAAAACAGAACAAGCCCAAAGGAAGAAAATAATGCAGAAATTGGGCAAAAAAAAATCCACAAAATATTCAATGAAATTAAGAAGTGATCAAAATAATTAAGGAAATAAACAAAAATGACCAAAATATTTGAATACTTGACTATTTTTATGAGATATTTTTAGCTGTTTTTTGTGTAGCCTGACATGAGACAAATCCATTAGAAAACTTATGATGCTATTGATGTTTTTTTTTTTTTACTCCAAATACAATACAAATGAAAATGCCGACCAGGAGCATCTGGAACAGTATGTCAACCTGCACGTATAGTCATCCAGTACAATCTGCTGGGTGGAAGCTTGAGCCGCAGCCCTTGGTCCTCCAAATGTCACCAGCCTGAGTTTCTGCATATTCAATCTATCTGCCATAATAGTCCCAACTCGTCTACTTCACTGTCTGAGAGTGAGGCACTTGGGGAAAAGAGATGAGCAATGACTTTTCTGCATTTACGACCCATAGTGTTATTGCATTTAACGCCGAATACAGTGTGATGGTGAATATAGTGTCTTTTTATTTCTTAACCAATCATCCCAAATGGACAGCCACTGATGTAGAGGAGCCATAACCAGCAAGTGCATACCTATTTAGCTTTTGGAGGCTCGACTTAGAAGAGATAGGAGATGTAAATAAGTGTATCCCAGTCCCGATTAAAAATTAATGACAGCATTAATCAATGCGCCAGAGCAGCAATTGGTATTGATTAAAGCTTCGACAGTGCAGCATCCTTTTAACAAACACGGATGCTGAGCCAACAATGACCATTCATTCACTAGAATATACAGAGTTATTCCTTCCCTTAATAGAATGAAAAATATTATTGTAAAGTAGATTAGAATAAAACATTTACTGCCTGTTTACAGCGGCACACTTGAATGATAAAACATTAGAATAGAGTGTCAGCCAACAGGAACAAAGCTGTTAGTTCTTTAACCTACTCTAATCAATACGAACACTCATAGAAGATTTTATTACAATTCAGTTACAGTTCACCTCAGCTATAAGGACTGTTGAGTGTTCGAGTTTCTTTTGGTTTCATTTCCCAGCAGAATTTCTAATTATTAAGTCATTACACTGCATCCTCAGCACCAAACAGCATAGCAACAGCATGGTGCACACCAAAAAGCAACAAGCAAAGAACAGTTCTGTGATGTGACAGCCAAAACAACCTTAAAAAGACCAGAAGGGTTGGGGAATCTGTCAGGCCCTCATCAATGATCCCACTTGAACTATTGGTCAAGGCTGGCAGCACTGATGTAACCATGGATCTGTTTGCTCAGGATCCTTTAGGCTCTATTTTTAATATAATGGTGAGATACCCATATAATTAACCTCCCAGTATCCTGTCAAGCTGTCTGATTGACACACTGCATCTCACCTTATGATCAGCCTGTTTTCTACTTATTTGGTCTGATGGTGGGGTGCAGTTTGTATAATTAGTGCATTATTTCTACCTACTGCTGGAGTTTGGATCAGAATTGACTACTTGCATACATAAAATATGGTTTCAAACAAGCCCATAGGCAAGTTGAGAGTGGATAGAGAGTAGGGATAGACCGATTATTGGTCGGGCCAATTATCGGTGCCGATATTGTTATATGTTGTCCCACCCACCGCACCATGTGATTGGTTACACGCAAAAAGCACGGGTAACAGCCAATCAGCAGTGAAAGCTGTGCATGCACAGTGTTCACACACACGGCTTAAAGCATGGAAAGTTTTACTGAGTGGAGACACTGGAGAGCAGATGTATGTTTTGAAGGTAAGTTGAGGCAACAGACTCTCCTGAAATTGTAATAAACATCCCAGTCCTCTACAACTCACTGAGCCCAATAACGTTATATAAACACGAGGCAGTTCTGTTCAGACGTGTTTGTTAATGACTTGAAACAAGGTTGCTGATAATATCGATATGGAAACAGTCCGTGATAGTAGAAGTGTGTGTACCGTTTCTGTGTTGACTGAGATCCCGAGCAGCAGAAAATGACATTGTTTGGTGAAGTGTGTCCTGAAGTTGTCTTTGATCGTTTCTTGTAGAGGAGCAGTTCATTGCTGTGCAAGACTTAAGACGTCATTTAACTGCATCATAAAAGCTACATGAACTGCATAGTGTTCAGGGATGAATTGTATCCTATTGCTATTGTACTATTTTTTCATCTATAGTAACATTAATCATTAGGAATGTGGCAGCCTACTTTTGAATGACAGCGTCCCTGCTATCACATGTTGTTAAAATATAACATTTATATAATAAAATCATCTACAGGCTCCCAAATGCTGTAATAAATTAAACATTACTGTGGAAAATTTATTTGTTTAAGTTTTCATTTAATTTTATAAGACATGCTGCTGAGCCTGGGAGCTCCCTGCACTTTTTTGTTAGAATTTTAAAACAAAAAATGTCTATTGTCTAAGATTTAAAAAAAAAAAAAAAAAACCTTTCACATGTTGCAAATCTGAAAAAAAGTTTTTTAGGAAACATATGCTTAAAGACATTTGAACAAAGTTAAGTGTTTTGACGTCAATATTTTCACTTTTACTGCAAATGAATATTGGCTCCAAATATCAGTTATCGGCCTCCTTGACTACTAATAATCAGTATGGATATTGGCCCTGAAAAAACCATATCAGTCTATCTCTAATAGAGAGCAACACCAACGACAGGCATCCTGACTCTTCAATAACGTGAAACGGGTTTAGATGCGGTGTACACTGTTGGGATTGCAGCTAATAGCTGATTGGTAGTAACGGTCTGCTGTAAATGTCTGGACACGTGACCTGCCAGTCAACATGGCTTACAACCTCACAGGTACACGAGCTCATTCATGGAGTCGTAGCTGTCGAGGCTTCAACATCTGGTCCAGGAAAAAAAGAAAAAACGGCAGATGTACCAGCATGAAAACTGTGAGGTTGTAAGCTGTGTTGACTGGCAGGCTCGCCACACACAGTCGACTACTATCCGCAGTATTTTCCAAAAATCGTAGACTGTACTTTCAAGATTGCTTTTTTTTAGATGCATTTCTAGGCTTTTAGCTTTCCTTGATAAAAACATTTGGTATGTCTGAGCCATATGGGTGCACACTACCAGATGAGCCACCAAGGCCACATGTTTATCGTTAATCCAGCCATTAAGACTCACAAGTGAGTGCAGTTCTCGTGTCAGTCCCGAGCTCGGATAAAAGGAGAGGATTGGGTCTGGAAGGGCGCCCAATGTAAAAACCTTGGCCAAAAATAAACATGGAAATCTTCAAATCCATTTGATGGAAGTAGGTGATTTACTGCGGCGACCCCTAAGGGGAACAGCTCTGAGCATAATTCATGTTGCATTTTGCTTACACAGTGGATTTACTTACTCCGGCACCATGAGAGGACACATTAGAAACACAAACAAAAAGCCTCAAAATCCTGAACGTAGCTGCAGCCTTAAAATTACAGCCTCTGCAGGATTCCATCTTTCTAACTTCGACCATGGCTTCATGACACATGGTCTATTCTTCAAGAGGAGCCCACACTTCAGTCTTTTCACCGAAATAAGAAGCACATTGAGCACAGAATTTAGCAGATTTTTGCCCGTGACCAGTTTGGACAGACAGACTGATTAACAGTATTATCTCTTTAAACGTCCTGACAGGGAGTGTAACCCTCATGTTACACCAGGTCCGGCCCTGGGGATGAGAGCTTCACACTGAGCTCTTGTTAATCCAAAATTAATTGTCTTCTGAGAAATCCGGGTGCGCGGATAGCAGCAGGCAGCCGGCGATGCATCACACGTCTGATTTGGTAAAAAACACAGAAGCCAGGGAGGAATGCATGTGACGAACGCTGCCAGGGAACAGCTGACATGCCAGGCCTCTTCTACGGGGCTCTCGAGTCGTTCTTCAGCGTGATGAGTTTGTACAAACATTTCCACCCAAACATATCCATCTACTTCAGGACACGATTCAGCTCTGTGTTCTTTTCTGCTCCACAAAGATACATCAAACCTGCCCATTTCAAACTCACCAATTCCATGGTGATTTTGTTCAGTTTGGTTCATTTGCTTGAAATATTTGGACCCTTTTTATTGAGTATTTCATTCATTTTCATCAATACTGATTGTTTTTTTTTATGTTTATTTTATGTTTTTTCCCCCTCAATAAATTGTTCAATTTCATCCATTTTTGTTCAGTTTTGAGAGCATGTTGTTTATTTCCTTGATTATTTTGTTCATTTCTCACTACACTCGTTTATAATGAGAAAATGACCATGAATGAGCGATATAATCAACAAAATGACAAAAAATGAAGAAAGTAACTGTAAAATGACCAAATTAGCTTTTTTTGTGCATTTTCGCAATCATTTTTGTTCATTTCCTTGATTATTTTTATTAAATGATGTTCATTTTTCCCAACTCTTTTGTTCATATTTGTTAACTTGTCTGTTTATTTGGCTGCTTTTTGTTTACTATTGTAATTATTTTGTTGATTTCCTTGCAAATTTTATTCATTTCCAACTAATTTTTTTAATCTTGTCCATTTTCCTTTATTGCTTTGTTCATGTTTGTTCATTTTCATGATTTTGTTCATGTCCTGCTACATTTACTAAAACCCTGTTAATTTTTTATTTTTTGCTCATGTTTTGTTCGTTGTTACTTAAAGTCTTGATTATTTTGACCATGTTTGTTTATTTTCCTGACTGTTTTCTTCAAATGTGTCCATTTTTCTGCTTATTTTCCCATTTTTTGCACATTTTCTTGATTCTGTTGCTCACTTTCTTGATTATGCTAGTCATGTCTAGTTATTTTGTTGATACTGTTGTTCATTTTCATGATTTTGGTCATTCCACGTTAATTTTTTTAAAATTTGGTCATATTCTAGAATTTTGTTCATATTTTGTTGGGTTTTTTTTTTTTTACTTTTCTTGATTATTCTCTTGATGTTTTTTTTAATGTCCCTGACTGTTTTGTTGAAATGTGTCATGTTCCTGCTCATTTTTCTGTTTTTTTGCACATTTTCTCAATTATGTTGGTCACTTGTACTCATTTTGTCAATTTTGTTAGATTTCCTGATTGTTTCTGTTAAAGTTTGTTTATTTTGTTAAGTGTTTGGTTTATTTGTTAATAATTCTGCTTGTTTTGCTAGTTTCATTTCACCTTTGTAGTTGTTATTTTCTTGATTAATTTGTTAATTTCCTATTAAGATTTTTGTAATTCTACTCATTATTTAAAATTATTTTAATCATTTTCTTAATTTTGATTCCTTTTCTTGATTATTTTGTCCATGTTTGTTCGTTTCCCTGGCAGTTTTCTTGTACGGTTCCAATTTTCTTTGAATTTTTTTCTGCTTTTTCTTGATTATTTTATGTTCAAGTAATTTTTTTTTAATCACCTCACTAAGACCTACTCTCACAAGTAAAATTCTATGGAAAGGCTAGTCAGTCAGTGGAGTCATTGTGAAATCTACACTATACTGTACATTGTTTCTTCAGAAAATGGTACATTCTGATCATCTCTTGAAGCTGCGGCTGTGTGTTTGAGTGGAAACGTCCCACAGGAAGGCCATGTTCCAGACGATGGGACACAACATATTAAGACCTCCGCATCTGTTTTCCAGCCCAAAACATTATCTACAACTTGGCACTCTCTTTCCCTGAGTGGAAGCTCCCTGTGGATGGCCTTTGGCAGGAACGCTGAAAGGAAACTGATTTCACATGCCGCTACACATGTTACACTCAAACTGATTTACGCATGGTAGGAGTAGGCGAGTGGTTCCAAACACCAACCATTAACTGCAACAGCACCGTGGTTCAATTCCACATCCAGGTTTATTACATATCAATATTCCATGTCATTATTTTCTCTCCGGTTGTTACTGTCCATCAATGATTAAATGCAAACACATTGGTTTCGTGGGAGCATCGGGTGGCATTTTTAGTCCGTATCTGTGGATCCCTGTGGAAATTCAAAGCTCTTCATTTTAGTGCTGATGGGACTGCAAGAGAAAAAGTTAAAGTACTCAACAAAATGAGTAAAATAAGCTGGAAAGTCGACAAAATAAGCATCAACAGGCACAAGTGAATAATAAAAAGAGAGAAAATATTCCCAGCGTGAACAAAATGAATAGCACAACTGAGAAAATGACCATGAATGAGCAACACGATTGACAAAATGACAATAAGTGAAGAAAATAACTGAAAATAACCAAAACAATACAGAAAATAATCAGGAAAATTAATATAAAAATCAACAAAAGGCACAAAATTGAACAAAAGTGTACAAAATAATCAAGGTATTCTGTGTTTACAGTGGTCTTGTGTCTTTTTGGAAATCGTGGACGTCATGTCCTCCAGGCTAAAGAGGAAAAAGGGCTGTCAGGTTTATCATCAAGCTCGACCAACCTAGAACCCAATAAAAGACTCGGGCACAGAGTATAATCAAACGGGCTCTTTGCAAAGGGAAGAAAACAGGAGCTTGGTGTCCATCGGTCTTTCTTCGAAGCTTCCTCCTTCGTTCAGATGTTTTATTAAAACACAAAAAGGGCGTCATCACATATCACGTCACAGCATTTCATGAATTATTCAACATTTGAGCAATGCAGATTCTATCTGGACACATTAAGCAGATACACATGACATGGGTTCACATCTGCAAGGTCAGCTTCTGTTGTTCAAAGGAAAGGTGATGGAACACAGTGGTAAACATGCCCCTGTCCCAGCTCTTCTGGAACATGCTGAAGGCATCAAATTCATGAGTAATGAGTAAATATTTAAAAAAAAAACAACACAAAGTTCATCAGTTTGTACATTATGTATCTTGTCTTTGTAGTGTGTTCAACTGAATTTAGGTTGAAAAGTACTTGCAAATCATTGTATTTTGTTGGAATTATAGTTTGTAAGAAATGGATGGAGGTAGCATGTTATACATCTGTTTTTTTCCACCAGTTTGAAGCCAGGAGTTTGTGTTTCAGTCGTCACTGTGTTGAGATTTTTTAAACCAGAAGTGGTCATATTGGGCAAAAGAATCGGAGATGTGGGAGTGCAAAAGGGTGATGAACTTGGTCCTAAACTGTTGTTCACTGACTCAGTAAAATGGTATGAGAAAGCAACTCTCATAGATAAACATACATAAAGTTCAACATAGTTTGAGGGTTATGGTAAAGTAACAACTACAGTCTGAGCTGTTGGTGAAAGAAAATAAGAAAAACCTTTAATGAAAAAGTAGCTCAAACGTCTAATCACACCTGTCAAACAAAGCCCGACAGCAGACATTTAAAGCCTTCTACTCACCCTGAGATACTGTTAATTGATCAAAATTTTAAATATGAACCAGAACAGGCCGGACAAAGTCCTGGAAAAAACTGATGGCTTGTTATTTTTGAAGAGAAGTTCAGTGTTTGCCTATGGGAGCCAGCTCTTTTTGCTGATCAGCATCTAGTGGACATCAGTGGTATTAAAATTTAAGATACTGCGCTATATTAACTTAAAGATGCAGAGTTTGCCCTTTGGCTAAATCATATTTTTGCAGAAATAAACCATCTCTCCCAGATACTGCTGGGCTACAGTATGAGTTGTAAAGCACAGCCACCGTCAACCTGAGTGTGCCCTAAATAGTCATCTCTTCAATGTGCTTCATACCATCAGTTGTGAGTGGAAGGGTGGCTACAGAGTCAATATCCCAATAAGTGCTGC
>JAQQAE010022612.1:0-10217 GCA_029823295.1 Pseudamia nigra | reverse complement strand
TCTGCTACGCTGCGAAGGCTACACGGAGGCTACATGGCTCACGCCCCAGAGTCTACACAGTGCCTCCAGAGGCTACATGCTACACGCTGTAGCGGAGGCTAATAACAGTAGCCTCTGCTACGCTGCGAAGGCTACACGGAGGCTACATGGCTCACGCCCCAGAGTCTACACAGTGCCTCCAGAGGCTACACGCTACAACCCTGTGACCCAGTGCCCGGCGACAAACGCTGCAGAGGGACATTCATCACTGCCGAGTCATAAGCCAAGGTAAGAAGACATTATAAATCATTTTTAGAACTAATTTCATGCAGTCCTTTTCATATAATTAACATAACTTCCTTTTCATTTAATAATAATGAATCAATGTGCATGTAAGGGTGTGTAATATATACTTTATATGGGAGTGTTCATGGGTCCTGGAACAGATTAGTATTATATTTAGATTTATTCCTATGGGGAAAACCCGCCCAGCTGTACAAGATTTTTGCCGTAAGAGCATCACGCCGGAACGGATTAATTTCGTACAGCGAGGTACCACTGTATTAGTTTAAGGGTGTGCATATGTATTCAACCAGGTTATTTATTTTTCCCCTTTAAAAATTTCAGTTTGTTTTTCAATTGTGTTGTGTAAAGGTTATAGGTCACATTAAAGGTGGAAAAAGTTGTGAAATTATTTATCTTGATGTCAATTTTTTACATCACAAAAGCCTGGCATTTGAACAGGGGTGCGTAGACTTTTGAGATCCACTCTGAATGGGTTTCAGACGGCCCGAGACATCAAATGTTCTGATCTTGCACTGAATCCCTGGAATACAAAGTGAGGTTTTTCTATTAAAACCGCAAGTCTGAAGCTCAGTGAAGTATTCATTAACTAGAAAATTAAATCTGAAATAGAAATGTGGTTCAAAAAGCTACACCATGTCTGTAAAATCCACAACTTCAACAACTGCAATCTCACACCATGCAAGTTTGCTTTGAGAGTGACGACAAACCAAAAAGAACCCAATGGAGCAGGTAAATAATAATTTCATTTCGTACTTTCACCACAATTAATATTTCATTGCATCAAGGATTTGAGATAGTGACAAATGCTGAGCAGAATGTGCAATCAATGAGACAGAAAAAAACACATTTTATACCAAGCATTTGCTAAGGACAGATTTCCCATAAAATGTGAGCTGTGAAACCAAAATTATATTTGAGAATGTTAAATAAGTAACTTGGATAGAGATTTTTTCAGCGTATGATGGCACTTGGTGCTTTAAAAACAGGGACGCAGACAGACTGCAAAATGCTTTTATTCCACTTTCCACAGACACAGCTGAGACATTTCTGCATTCTATTACTAATTCAGGCAGGCTTCCATTAGAGGCTCACATTTCATATTTGGAAGCAGTAGGGCTCATCTCATCCTCATTTACTCGAGCACATCTTTATTAGAAGAAGCAGGACAGATGAGGACCAAGGTCATATGATTCTACAGGCAAACTCCATCCTAACTAGTATGAAATTTTCAAAAATATTGACCAGAATTTTTTTAACTCTGGTACTTAGAAAAAAACTACACTGCCTGGGCAAAAAAAGTTGCCAAAAAAAAAAACTAATGCAGTATTTCGTTGGACTGCCTTTAGCTTTGATTACAGCATGCATTCGCTTGGCATTGTTTTGTTGATCTGTTGTGGATTATTTAATCCAGTTCTCTTCATTTTGTTGACAATTCTGATAATGTTTTGGTCATTTTTACAGATTTTGTTGAAAATTTGTTTATTTTTCTACTAATTGCCGCTAAAAGATTTATTGCTATTTTGATCTTGTTCATTTTTGAGCACCTTCCTTGATGACTATGTGAGTTGACGCAAATCGAAATATCACAACTGCAATACTGGCAACAATAATTACAATACTGTTTCATTAAATCATGCATCCTTACCTTAAAGGCTTAGAGTTATCAATGTAAAAAGAATACATCAAGGAAATTTTGACAAGACTACAAATATGTTGTCATTTAAAGAAGTGTTGTGCAGTGAACTGTACTGGATGTTGTATGCAGCAAGATATGTGATTCTCTTATGTATGTAAATAAATCATGACTTCAGTGTGTTTCGTGGACGCTTCAACAGGTTGTTTTCCTGGAGTCGCAAATATGATAAATAATTAATATGGATAACAAGAGAAGGAAAAGGGAAGGAGACAGAATTTTTCACCTTGCAGTGCACTGTGCACCTTTTTTAACATTCAGTGCATGATAGTTTTTGGTGTCGGTTGGCAAAAATTCCATAATTACCCTGTACCTTTCAGCATAATGTATTTCAAGTGGTCTGGGGGGAAATGAGGTCTGCACAAAACTCTTAGTTGTGTTTTTAAGCTACAAAAAATCTTCCCCATGGTGAGAGGCTTTTGCATATTATTGTTGTTTCCAGCCAAGTAAGGGTATAAATATGTGATAGAGCTTTAATTACCAATCACTATTCATATTCAGGCAGAAGTGGCAAAGGGCTTCTGAAAGTGGCTGCACTTTTCCGTAGCAGCTAGGAAAAGTATATCTCCCTTTGTATTTAATGTTTTAGTTTGGACCAAGAGGAGAGAGCTGCAGAAGGAATGTGTGTCGTGGGAAACTGCATCAACTTTTCCACAGATTCCAGCTCGTGCAGCTTTAAAGCAGTGATACTTGAAGTGGAATGAGACAGTATTCTGATGTATCGGCAGATATTTGACAGGAATTGCATTATTAAATCCAAAGCAGATGCTATAGAAATAATGACAGATGAAATGATGACTTCAGAAAGTGAAAAGTGACTGCATGTTATTCAGCTTGTGAACTCTGATGTGCAATGAGTTGGGCTGACACAGATGCTTCAGAATTATGTTAGAGTTCAAAAAAGAAATGTGGATTCATACTTATGTCAGCTACAGAAAAAATATTGTAATAATATGGCCCGAAGTTATGCAAATTGCACAGTTTCTAGATAAAATCCAAGAAGAATCTATGACCTACAGCCTAAACCTCCAAAAACCTACTATGTATTCACATTTTTTACTATTATTTATTACTTCTATTTGCTTTAAAGTGCACTGATGGAGTTTGATCCACCAATCTTGTTGTATAACTGTGTGTACAATGACAATAAAGACTGTCTTACCTTATCTCATCTTATCTTAAACCATAGAAAATTTGTTAAAGTTTGGTTGTAATTCAACAGCATTTTGTAAACCATTGATAAAAAAAAAAAATTGTAATCCAATTCATGGATGGTCACTCTAATGCTAAACAGTGTCATATCCTTAGACCAGATCACCCTCCACAAGGTGTCATTTCTGATTTCAGTCATTTTATCCTTCATTCAGGAATCTGTCTGATCTCAGTAATGCAAGTTGTAAAAGGGACTACAATTTTACTTTACTGTCCTGTGCCACATGTCATGATTTAGTTAGAGTTTCAGTCTTAGACCTTACTTTAATATTATTAATTGTAATATTAACTGCAGGTATAAGCTTTAACCAATATTGTAAGTCAGTATTGTAATCTGGAATTTGTGCAAATGCATGAAAGTGCCTTTTCCAGTTCCCTGCATTTCTGACATTTGTTTTTGCAACTGAAGCCAAATGAACTGAGATCCAAAACTTTTATACTGCTTCATTTATTATTGATGCTCATTTTCCCACAATGATTAAATATATTACATTCAATTGTACGATGATCACAACATGACTTTTTCACTATATCATGCAGCCTTTGCACAAAAAACCCCGGTCTGCAAGCATCTCATTTCTGAAGCTGTGCAGCTTTAAATCCACTAACATCGTTCAGCTTAGTTTAATTTGGACCGTTGATCTTCCAGCAAGGTACATAAAGAAAAACATAATTAAAAACACTTGATTATGTTGTTGTAGAGTGAGACATTAAAAACATATTAGACATTTCGGTCTAATTCATTTTCTTCCCCTTAATCCTCTGGCGAGTCGGGTTGGGGTCTGGAGCCTGGGCTGGATCTCGGCTGACTAAGGACGAAGGCCAGGGATCAGCTGGATAAGTCACAGGGCTGACACGTAGAGACAGACACACACTTTCATACATATGAGCGATTTAGAGTAACCGATCAAACTGTGTGCATAATTTTAGATTCACAGTATTGTGCAAACACTTTTTTTGTTGTGCTTATTTTATCAAGTTTATATATTTTCTTCCCCCAATAGTTGAAAACAATCTAAGTGCAACGTAGGATTGAGGAGAAACTGAAATGTTTGTGTTTTCTGGCTCCACTGTGATTGAGGAATGCCTGTTTATGGTCATTATAATCTGCTAAAACAACAAAACCACATCCCTAAACCTCTTTCATTTGTACTGTACATTTCAAGCACATCTTGAAATTACCTACACTAGCATCATTTACATGATATATTATTAATCTGAAACCTAAAATGTTATAATCCATGACACCACCACATGACCAAGGCCGAAGCAGTAACCTGGAGAAAAATCGAATAAACCCTGCAGCATGGAGACTCTTTAGGGCGTGACTCATACATGAAGACTAAAATGCTGCTGGATTTATGGTGATTTTTTTCCCCAACAATTTTCTTGCAACCTCACCATCTTTATGAAAGAGCAAAACCTATTCATCTGAATCACTGCATATTATTCACTATGGCGGGATGACCTTCACTTGCAGACTTTTTTGACATGACTTTGGGGATTTTTGGGGAAATTATATCATTATATCATTATAGTATTCAGCAGCCGAGAGGCCATGGTCAGCCAAGACTGACTGCACAGGGCTAAGATATGTCAGAAGCTGAAATATGTGCAAACAAATGACTAAAAGAAGAAGAGAGGTTTAAATAAAGCAGCAACAGAGCTCTCCTACAAAGTCTTGGGAACAGTTGTGGCATACTGTCGTTTCCTTTTCAGATTTCACCAGACAAACAATATAAATGAGCGTCAGTGTGGGCTCTGGCAGTCTGCACCACTGCTGGGCCCACCGCCTGTTTTAGTGAAGCTGCACAGATGCTGAAAATTAATGATTAATCACCCTAAATTCTGTTAAGAACAGAGGCATCAGCAGTGACATCAACAGCAAGCAGAAGAGACGCAGCAGCATCCTCGAGTAAAAACAACTCTTACCTCATATTCTGTATTTTCCACAGCTGAAATGTTCACTGCAAAGTTTTCACTTCAGATGTTACAATAATGCAATGTGAGTCAAACAATTAGCCTAGATCCCAAATAGAGCCGGGCAACAATCAGTGCTAATCATCATCATGACACACAACCCCAATTCTGAAAAGGTTTGCAAATTAGAAGAGTCAGTATGACAGTATGAATACAGCATAGGTCACACTTTGTCCAGTCAGCTTCTTTTCATTTGAAACTATGCAGCCATCCCTCAGTTGTGGTCTGCAACATGTTCCAAAAAAGATCAGCCTGGCAATCAAATTATATTCATTTGATTTATTTTGATTAAGTGTTGTGAATGCCAGCATACTGTGTTCACAATATTTTGATCGTAACTTTATCCTCTGTCGGAGTGTGCGCAGAGAGGGCAGCGATGAATGAGTATCAGGAAACCTTGAAGGATGTCGGGAAAACAGAATGAGCGGCATGCAGCTCATGCATTTTTGCTCTGGTTTTACCACCTAAGAAAAGGCACCTAAAAATGATATATATTTACAGTACTATTGCCACCTTTACAAAGAGCTGAAAACATGAAATCTTCTTAAATGCACCACATTTCCCTGAGATTCTGCAACCTGTGTTGTTGTGTCACTGTAGTGCTTTAATACAGCGGTAACCGGCTAACGAATTTAATCTGTTCCGCCGTCAAATTCTTTGGGCGAATCATTCATTAGCCGGAGCAAGTTTTTCCATAGGAATACATGTAAAACCAATTCATCCGTTCTGGACCCACGAAAACTCCCATATAAAGTATGTATTACACACCCGTACATGCACATTTATTGATTTTTAAAGACTCTTACCGGAGGAGGATGAGACATAGACAGCCACTTTTCTTAGGTCCCGTGATGAAAAACACAAAATGAAGCAGCATTTTAGGTGAAAAAAGGTAAATATACAGCGTGGAGTTCACATTGACGTTTAATTTGGCCGAGATACTGTAGACCCAGAAGTTAAGTCTTTCATGTTACAAAAAATTCGTAACCCGAATTACGAAAGTCGTAACCTGAATCTTTTCCATAATACGGAATTCGTAACCTGACTCATTATTGTTACCAGAGACACATTTTGGCCAATGGGTTTATTCATTACCCAAAATTTTTGTTAGTACAAGCGTTTGTTACCCGGGGCAACACTGTACATTACTTTGGATCCATGTGACAAACTAACAGACAGATGGCTTAAAATTCCTGCAGTGCGGAACAGAGCAATACATTAAATCGCCCTGCAGAAAGTGATTGAGGTTCAGCAGAGTCCAACAGTGACAGGTGCCTTGATTAGAAAATATTTTTTTTCTACAAATTTCATGACAAAGAAGTGTCCGAAAAGTATATCTATATATCATAATTAAAGTTGAATGGATAAGAAAGATTTTAAAACAGGAAGCAGAATTGTACATATTTATCACCTATGATGTGTTATAATAATGAGTTATATTGTATGACTATGTTTACAGCTAAAAAATATATTTAGTGGTCTTTAGTATCACTTTAATTTAGACTTTTGGAGCTTGAGTATGAAAATGAGATATTACAATGTAAAGAATAATCTAATGGCCTATATAATAATAGTCTGATAGTTTATTTCTACTATAAATTAAAGTTTAAGTGATAGTTTGAGAGATATTCTTTCATGTTCTGTCTGTATTCTTATTTTTCTGGTGCTCTGTTTCTTTTCCAAACTATCACTGTCACAAAATCTGTTTAAAATGTGTGGTCTTTGAGCCTGTTAGTCCTTGGACCGTGTTTTTGAAATATCACTGCAATTCTGTCATTCTGTTTTTCAGACTGGCTGCTAATCCATTGGTTCCCCTTTCCCACTGTGACCTCGAGGATGTTTGAGGCAGAAACTGAGAAGCAAACAATCCCCATCAACAACCCACAGTGTTTACTTCGACACCATGGTCTCCACTGCTGCTGTGAAACTGTGAGTATTGTGTTTGATCTGTTTGGCTTATTTATGTGAAAATATGTGCAATCAAACAGTTGTTAACAATTCCTGTGCAAATGCAGTAACTGTAAATGTGTACATGTATGCTCCATATGCACATGAAACCAAAATGAGAATATCCCATATTATCAATATTATGACAAGAAATGTAAAGCTGTCACAGTCGCCAAAACCATCAAACAGTGATGATGAATCTGACTCTTATGAGGACTGTTTAAGTAAAGGAAGACCAAAAACAAATTCTGCTTCAGAGGAGAAGTTTATTAGAATTTGCAGCTTCAGAAAACAAAATGACCCAAATGTATCTCTGGAGCGTTTCCAGAGATACAACACAACAATCACCACTGGTTTCTTTGTTGTTTCTGAGCATTTGTTTCACTTCCTACTTCAGGTAAACTGACAGGACAAGCCATTTTTGAGAGGTGAGAGACAGAAAAGACACAGAAACTCAAAGCATGTGACATTCAAAAGCCATGAAATGACACTTCCATGTGGCAGTCTGGGACTCCACCATAACCACGCAGCCACTTCCTTCATAGAGTTTGTACCCCTTAGTAAAGCCTCCTAGATATTGGGTGGTTTTTACTCTATCACTGTTAGAGATTTTTTTTTATTACCTCCGCCAAGGAGGTTATGTGTATTTACATGTATGTTCACAACGTAACTCATGAAACTTATG
Organism: Pseudamia nigra; assembly: GCA_029823295.1. Lineage (NCBI taxonomy): Eukaryota > Metazoa > Chordata > Actinopteri > Kurtiformes > Apogonidae > Pseudamia > Pseudamia nigra. The sequence goes on along the minus strand of JAQQAE010022612.1, from coordinate 2,415 downwards.
AACGTGTGAAATGATTTGGATAAAATTTTCAGGGTAGGTTAGAAATGGCACCGGAACCAATTGTTTAGATCATAGACTGTATATATTAATGACCAAAGTGACCGTGACATCACCGATTGGTTTCTGAACAGTCATGTTGAAGACAATCATGTTTTCACTTCCTGGAGGACATTTTGGAGCCAAAAATGGAATGTAACCATATTTGGGCAAACGGCGGTGGAGCTACTGGAACGTAGTATGTCAGGGGTCTTATGGGTAAGCCAATGCTAACTGCTAACTTACGGACACGGTAAAACTTCACCAAGCAAAGTCATATTTTGGTGTTGTTAGTGTAACAACTTATCCACAACTACAAATATCCAGTCCAGTCAACAGAAGGAAAACCACACGCCTTGGATACTATGACCTGCACGACTGAGAATCTTCACAGACACAACTACAGTCGAGTATCTCAGGGATAACTTTACTCTGTTGAATAAATAAGATGAAAAGAAGGCCCAATTCGGCCCGACTCTGCTGTCAAGTCGAGTTACCATAGTGACGTGTCAATCAAACCCCAGCACAGCAGAGAGGTGCTGGATTATTTCCCGTAATGTCTTAATAACAGAGCAAAAAGTTAAAGATGGACCACCAGATCACTTACTAGAAGGTCCAAATAAAACGTTTGACACCATGATGATTCACGACAAAAATGTATTCGCTTTGTATATTTTTAAAAAATGGTCTTCGGTCATGACAAACAGATTATAGTGTTTTTCAGACTTGTTTAAAACAATGATCTAACTGCAGATGTTTTGTCATGAAATCCCTTAGTATGAGATTCCAGCAATATATTTCTTAAAGCTCTCAATGACGGTAAAAAGTACTAAAGTGATAGTTGTATTTAATGTCCATTATGCTTTGACCTGCTCGTAGACAGCAGTAGCCTGCTGTGTTTGCTGCACATAAACCCCCAGCAGCAGAGGAAGGAGGGCGGAAAAAGTCCTGCTGAGTGTGAAATACACAACACTGAAAAGCAACCGCAGCTCACTGAATTAACATGTCCCTCTCCGTGGTGATCAATTCATTAAGCTAATGGATTTTACTGTCAGATTCACTGGTATAATTGCCAGAGGTTGACTCTTTTCTAAATGAGATGGTGAGAAAAATATTAATTTCAACACAGTGTAATTGGATCAGGGGAGGCAACACAGCCGTAAACCAGTGGGGGGAGGCGGGGGGGGCTTCTCTTCCCAATTCACTCATCAATATCTGATCAGAGCAGCTGTTGTCACCATTAAAGCTAAACTGTTGAGCTAATTACAGAAGACATATTGTCACGTTTGGTGAGAGAGAAACATGGGACATACAAGTCAAACTGAACAATGCAGTTTTACAGACTGTCTTTGACTAGCATGAGCCGATGGCAAATCAGTAAGGCAAGCTGTGTGAGGCCTGGGGCTGGGGAGGGAAATGAAATAGTAGCGGGTGATGAAACAGTGGGAGAGAAGGAGTGCAGAGATGAAAGGTAGGTCGCAGCAGTGAGTGCCCAGCAGATGTTTCAGCCATAAAAGGTCGGTTGTAATTCGTTAGGGACAGTGTTACACTGGGTAGCTGGACAAATGCCCGTGTAGATGAGACGGACTCACACTGGTCTTTCCAGGAGGTGGCTTAGGACAGATCAGATGCTGAATTCTGATTACTACCTCAGTGAACTGCTGCTGCTTTTACATCACAAGAAATCTCATTTTGACGGTGAGAAGAAATATGCCCCAGGTTGCAAACACAGGACAGAGGTGACTGAAATGTTATTTATTTGACCAAAAACAGGGGACTGTGTAATTTGCCAGGGAATAGTTGTTTGAAAATGATGTGCAGGCTGTTAATGTTCAGGCATATTTTTCCAACACTGTCAGTCTTTTTGCCAGATCAATCACCCCGAAATTTTGTAATTCTTTCCATGTTTTGCAAAAAAGGTGGCAGTTCCCAAGACATCTCTCTTTTTTGAAACCTTCTTTGCTCTTCTTTCTTCTTCTTGTTAAAGGTTCAATGTGTAATCTTTATTGGCATTTAGCTTGGTGGAAGGACAAACTTTATGGTAACAAAAACTCAGATTTATTGCATATTTCCAGATGATAACACACTAATCAAGTCTTACCGTCTTTTTCCACCTGAATCTGTCCTTGGTAACATGTTTGCCTCACCTCAAGTCACAGCCTCCAGCTCAGATGTCACAATCCTTCTCCACATGGTCTAGTGCATTCCTTTGACCAGTCTTTTAAAATATGCTGCTGATCCTGTATACGTCCATGTCCAAGCCGGCTTAGATGTCTGTGCTTGATTTAAACTACCACTCTGATTTGGTTGAGGAATGGGAGGGGGGTATGTGTTTTTGTGCTGTATTTTTGGTTTTGGGAAAACGGATTGGTGGGTGGA
>JAQQAE010022611.1:0-10218 GCA_029823295.1 Pseudamia nigra | reverse complement strand
CTTTATTTGGGCATCCTCCCAGTAGTGAGTTACCATAATCCAGTCTAGACGTAACAAATGCATGGATTAATTTTTCTCTGTCTCCTTGGGACAGTACATTTCTAATTTAAATTTAAAATTAACTCAAAAAAAGATTTAAAATATAAAAATTATAAAGGTTAGAATTATGAAAAGTAATAGCACACTTGTCTTGAATAAGCTGAACAGGTTGGAGTTTGAATGGGTTGAATCAGACAAATAATGTAGGACTAGATAAATGACAAAAACTTACGGAAGTGGAGGAAGTAGAAGTCGAATAATACAGTGTTAGAGACTGAAGACTCAATAGTGGGATTGCTTAAGTCAGCAACCCCACTAATAAACATGGCAAATAATAATGTGCTTCTCTATGCATTGCATAGCAGGTACATAATGATACAAATGAATCCAATAATCCACAAAGGAACAGAAATGATCAAATCTAGACAATGGACAAATAACACAATAAGCAAAAGTGAGCAAAAAAAAAAAAAATCAAGAAATATAAGCAAGATTAGCTAAATGAACCAAAAACTGAATAAAATAATCAAAAAAATTAATAAAACATTCTACAAAATGGCAAAATATCAAAACTGAACAAAATGGTTCAATGAGCAAAAAATACAAAATAATAAACAACAAAACATAAAAAAAATTAAAAGGGGACTTAACACTTAAAAGGGGACAGAACACATGCAAATGTTGTGTGGCCTGAAATAACAGAATATGGTCAAAATCAGAGAAGGTACCCTGTGGAAATTCTGCAACACTGTGCAAAATTTTTATTGAAATCAGATCTTAGGGCCCACGTTGGCCCAAAATGAGCAAATGTCGCCAGCATCAGCAATGCAAAATATCATGTGCAAAATGTTATTCTGCACCACTATGCAAAATTGTATAGCACCACTATGCAACATTGTGTCAAAATTCTTAAGGAGTTTTTCTACCCAAATTGGCCCAAAATGGTCAAAAATATTATAGCCAATATAGCCAGATGTAGAGGAGATATCCTCAGACATTGTTATTTTGCACCCAAATGCCAAACTGTATAAAGATCAGAGCCTCTGAAATGTCATTTTTATATTTCTTCTAAGTTTTTGGGCCCTTTTTGCCAAATTATTGCCAAAGTGAAAGAAGGAACCACTCTGCAAAATGTTATCCAAATCACTGGAACTGTAGAAGATATGGCACCGGACGGAAGGATGGAAGGAAAGACGGATGGACGGACCTCAATACTAAAAACACTCCAGACAATGAACAAAATAAATACTGTACATAATAAACAAACAAACATAAATAACAATGACTAAAGTAATAAAATGAACATAAAATGTCCAAAACAAATAATATAATCAAGGAAATGGTCAAATAGTCCGCAGCATGAACAAAAATGATCAAATTCAAACAAAAAACAAAACAATAGAACCAGCAAAAGTGAGCAAAAAAATCTAGAAAATATGTCAAATAACTATCAGAATAAACAAAAAAGATGAAAAAAAATGATTAAAATTATGAAAATGTTCAGGAAAATCAACAAAAAAAATCTAAGAAACAAAGAAAGTTGAATAAAAATTGACAAAAATAGTGTCAATAAATTGTGTTAAAGTTCACTCTTGGCTCCCGACTCAACCCCCCACTCAGCTATTTCATTTCTAGGATGGTGTGTCTTCTCTCACTTAATAAACTTACTCTAAAGTATTCAATATTTAAAATCTGGCACAGGGGTAAATCAATATCTCATCATTGTGTGTATTGACTATTCTTTTCCAGATGTATGAAGACACGTTGCAAGTACTTTTCAGTTCAACTGTCCTTTGCTCGGGTTGAGCGCTCCTTAATCCAAGCACACGTTCCCATGCTTACCCTGCTTTAGATTTCATGCAGGTTTCACAGGACAACCTGGATCAGCTGGATCTCAGAGGGGTCCCTGCACACAGCTTTTCTTACCACGTGTCATAAGGTTGACATATGAAGCTCTACTAGTGCTGGGAAGACAGTTAGAGCTTTAGGCAGGCTGCCATCTCATCCACTGTCACTGCATCCGTCAGCGAGGTGAATGGCCTGACTGACACATGCAGAGGTGCAAACTAAGGGATTCTGCAGTAGGATTGACTCTTCATCTGATACGCTGTCACTTTTTTCATAAAGTAGAAAACCAATCTGACACATACAGTGCTGAGATTGTGACACTTTGATGTTTCAGATCGTCAAACAGAATTTAACATCAATGGATAACAGAGTAAATACAGAATGTAGTTGTAAATGGTTGGATGATTTCATTTATGATGGGAAAAAGCTATCCAACCCTACCTGGCTCTACGAGGAAAAAGTATTTGCCCCCCTTTAAAAAAAAGGAATCTGACTGGAAGGGGATAAATACTGTATACTCAATATAATATACTAAAGGGATTTAAAAACACACAACTCTATTTTTATACATTTTGAGAAGAGCTTTTCTCAAGTAATAAAGCTATTCATACAAATACATGTGTGGTTGCCCTTATGAACATTCCCAACATGTGGGATTTGGTCACATCTGAGTGATTATTGTGACTAATCCTGTGTCTCAAAACACACTTTTTGGGAAGAACTCACAATGTCTTTGTGCAACCAATCCCAAATGACTACTCCTCTGTCAAACACACCCAACCCTATAAAAATGACATCTGTGAGAATGCCACAACTGGGGCAACCTGACCGGGATGGTGCCATTGGAATGCTGGAAGCAGATCAGACCACCAGACAAGTTGCCGGAGCAATAAATGTCCATCACTCCACAGTAGTGCACTTACACCAGCGGCATTTAGCCTGAGTAACAACAGCAGATCAACCACAACCTGGTCGACCATGTTTAACATTCAGAGTCCAGGAGTGATACATCCACCTCTGAAACAGGTTCCAACCCACCACTGCTACACCACTTTAGACACTATTAGCTCACATAATAGACCAATAGACATTTTTTGGTCATTTTCCATTTGTTTTGTATCTGGTTATTTATTAAATGTAATGTGGAATGATATATGAGTTTTCATTTACATACAACAAAAACCACACCTGTGATTTTAAAACTAAATGTCATGGTTCATTATTAAATCCCTTAAGTGTACTTTTTCAGACTCCAACCTGCTGCTTCATTCCCAGTCATCAAGAAGCATGATGAGGTAAAACATCGGTGCTCATCAGTCATTCTGTAGATGTAGTGCCCCAAGTAAAAGCACAAAAATATTGCCTAAAACATCAGTGTAATTGATGGTTGCATGGCTATTGTGTTTGACCTTCGAACAATTAAATTCAGGAGCAGCAGTAATAAATATCACTTGAAACCTTACTTAAAGGGAGAGCTAGAATTTGTCCATCAGCACAGACTTTCAGGGGTCATGACCCCTTTTGGGGCCTAATGGCAGCAAAGCAGAGGAACAGGTGCAAGCTCATGATGTTAGAGGACTTCTTTCATTCTCTCCGTGCCCTGTCATTCCAATACTTTATTATTCTGACTGTGTCTCAACCAACAAGCTGAAATATGACAAAAACAACACAGGTGTCATTTTGTACTTGATGATGTTACTTTATTATTCTGAAGAATGCTTGAAATAGAGATTAAAGGCACTGTATATCAGAAAGAAGGCACATTACACATTACAAGAAACAGCCAAAAGTGTGCACATAAAAAAAGTTTGGCAAGATTACATAAATAGCACAAAATGTTTGACTTTCATTCATTATTGAATCTCTGGTGTAACCCTCATTCAATCATACATGATGCCTATATATGCCATGGGTTCAGTTTTAGTATTGAACATCATTCAGAATCACCACACAGTAATTAAGACAGCCAGGTTAATTGCACTTACGTGGACACATAGAGCTATTTTTTGTTTATTTAGAGCCTAATTTAATTACTCCATGCAGTGTTACAACTGTATTTTTACAAAAGTTGAGTAACTAAAAAATATAAATAGAAACAGAATGTGATGATTTGGAAAAACACTGAAATACCTCATTTCACTGAAAATAGCACAGAGATAATATGTAGTTGCTTTTTGAAAATGACATGCTCTTGGTTTAAGGCTCAGGTTTACCACTTTTACACGCTGTTTAAGGACTGAGGAAGCTGACTGCTGTCATTTTAAATATGTAATGTTGTACGACTTCTTAGCAGTTTGGGGTCTCTGTTGGCATATTTCACATTTATGTTTTGGCAAACATATTCAGTGGGTGACACATCCAAAATCTGTTCATATGTTGTTCAACTTTAATGTTCACAAATGTATAGGTTACCCATGTCATGGGCACTGATGTCACAGACACTGGCTTTTGAACCAAGCTCTGATAACAAATAAGATGCCCCTCCTCTTCTTCTCCAAGAACATTGATTACAACAACCTAACTGGAACGTTATGAATGGATTTGAATGACATTGTCAGGATAGGTCAGAAATGGACCAATCGATTCGATTCAATTCTGGGTGTGATCTGGATCACCGCCTGGATCCAGAAGATTTTTAAAAAGATTCTAAACCATTGTGAGGTAGGGACAAATTCAACATTTGTCCTTGTAACACCACAAAAAACACCCGGAAAATTTAACCGAAAACATAGGCTAACATAGATTCAATCAAACCACAAAGTTTAGACTAGATATTGACAACATTCTGGATATAGTGATCCAGAATGTTTACATTTACAAGAGTTGAGGAAAATAGCTTCTGTAAGGTAGCAAAAAAAGCTATAGACATGAAACTGACAGCACATTGGAGCGGAAAGCCTGCTGATTCAGTAATTTGCCCATAGATTTGATGAATTTTCAACATTTTTGGAGCTTGATCCAGAAGAGCATCACCATTATGGAAATATAATTTTTGGTGACTAACTATTGAACTAATTACGATAAGTATGCCAATTCCAAATGCTGATGGTAGGTTTTCATGGTCAAACAAGCCAATAATGAGGGTCACATACATTTGAGAACATTACTGTACTTTTTGGGGCAACTTTGGAAATTAGATTAGGTTCAAATGATAATGATAGGTTTTCAATATGAAGAGAAACTGAGATGCCTTAGTGGAGGTCTGCGCTGTCTGAGTGAATTCTAGTTTAACATGTGTTGTCATAAAATTCAAAATGTGCATATAATTAAAAAAAAAAAACAATCACAATTCCAATTTTCAGTGTGTAACCTGCTGTGTTGCGCTATTTTAATTGAAATATGGGATTTCAGTGATTTGGAGATTCTGTCTCTATTCACATTTTACAAAGCAACACACAGTAACTGTTTTAAAAACACTATTAGTTATAAATGTATAAGTGCACTATAATGCTGCGATATGAGTTCACATTGCACAATTCTATATGTTTTTGCTGCATTCATTTGTTGTATATTGATGCATTTCATTTTTTGCTGGACTCCAGGGCCTTCATGAGTGGAACCCACCGAGACACTGTGCCTTTTGGTTTAACGTCTCTCAGGCTGGGCCACATGCTGCCATGCTTGAGGTTCACAGGCCCATCGTATTCATCAGCCTCAGTGGTGATCTCCATTTTCTGAATAATGAGCTTCAAGAGGTTGTGCTGCTTCTCCAGCAGGTCTGACATCTCCTTAATTCTGCAGGAAAGCATATGTTAATGTAGCAAAATAATAGACCCTCTTCAGATTGGTCAGATTTATGTATAAGTGGGCTTTGCTGAAGGTGATTCTCATAAATGATTTTATGTTCCCATGAAATGTGGGATTTCAGGGCCTTCTCTAACCCTGGTCTTGAGTCTTTATTTATTATACTATACATTAGCAGCACCACGTGGATATACCACTATTTTCCACTGGGGGCTGCTAATGTATCAAAAACTGGCATTAGAGCAGAAGGCATGACCTCATAGAGCACCTTAGGTCATTGTCAAGGGCCTAAGTTTCATTTGAACATGCAGCAGGAAAGAAAAATGAACAAAAATAAGCACAGAAATCATTAAAAATATATAAAAACGGATAGCAAATTGGAAAACAAATGAACAAATCATTCCACAAAATGAATAAAATTAACAAATGAAAAAACTAATAAACAGAAATGAACAAAATAACTGAAAAAAATGAAGAAAAATGGCCAAAATATCACAAAAAAGAGCACAAGGGATCAAAATGAGCAAAACTTGAACAAGTGCAAGTGATGTGGTTCTATTTTTCCTGAATCCATATTGCTGTTCATAAGAAATATTATGCTTGGTAATGTAGTTGTCTAACCTCACATAAAATATTTTTTCAAGTATTTTTGAAAACTGTGGAAGCAGAGTAATTGGCCTAAAATTTGGAGACACAGTGTTTGTCACCAGTTTTAAACACTGTTACGACCTCCGCCATTTTCATTTCACTTGGAAATATGTCCGTCTTTAAAGACTGATTACAAATGTGGGTAAAAGACTTCACAATGTATTCAATAATGCTTTTTATTGGCGTCATATCAATATTGTTACAATCAGTGGAATTTTTGTTTTGAAAACTTTTGAGAATATCATTCATCTCTTTCTCATCAGTTGCTCTTAAAAATATTATCTCCATAATTTCTACATCTCTACTCTCAGTGTTATTTTCATTTTTTGGACGTTTGATTTCCTTTATCAAGTCAAATCCTGAATTGACAAAGAATTAATTGAACTCATTGGCAATCACAGAAGTATTATAAATGGTCTCGTTATGTGTTTTGGAATATAATGGGGATAATTAAAATTTTCATTTCTTTTCCTAATAATTTCCACATAATGTTCTATGCAGTGAACAAAATAATTAGAATGAAAAAACAATCAAAAAACAGCAAAAAAATGAAAAAAAAGATCTTAAATTGAATAAAATATGTCGGTATTTATGTAAAGCTGGGTTTTTAGTCACCCTAAAGAGGCATATCCAGAAATCTCCATAAAAAATATATCATATAGAAAGAAAGAAAGAAAGAAAGAAAGAAAGAAAGAAAGAAAGAAAGAAAGAAAATCCAGACTTTACCTGTACTTTTGCTTTTTCAGCTCAGTCTCTAACTTGGTGCAGCTCTGTGGTTTGACCTGCAGTCGACTCCACACTACCTTTTTATCATCTTCACCTAAGAAAATGTGCTTTATAATGTGCTGTAAAAGGAAGAGGAAGAAATTAAACAGAAGCCATCAAACTCACTATTACAGAAAACTACTGTACGTAGACAGTACAGTATCTGCATTTAGCCTTATTTGTCTTTAATTGCCCATTACTCACCCTGGAGCACTTGCGATTGGGGAAGATGGTGATGGAGGGTTTGTCGACTCGTTTCATAAACCAGTAGGGCAGTTTGTCTTCCAGAGCGGTGTGGAGGTCAATCTGGGGTCAACATGGTTTTAAGTCAGCGATAAGACACATTAAAGAGCCTAAGTCCCACCCACTTTTTTCCTGCCTTCTTTCAGGTGGGGGCCTCACTTTGGAAAAAAGTGCATTAGAGTTCAAGGCACGAGATGTCTCATTCTCAATGCCATGTGAATTACTGTATTTTCCGGACTATACGTCACACTTTTTTTCATCATCTGGCTAGGGGTGCAAAGTATGCTCAGGTGTGACTTATATACAGTATTAAAACATTTTACGTGTTAGCTATTTTCACACTGAGAGCACAGCGTCACAGCAACTGGGAGGATGTGCCATGCAATTTTCCAGCAAGTCGTCGGACGGATGGACAAGGCATGGATTTGAGTGACAAACAAAACCATCTTGTTGGGATTTAGAAAGGCTGGAATAATTGGAAATGGAACTGCTGCCGAGTCTGACGACATCCACGTAGAGGAGGAAGCAGTGCTTTGTCACCTCCGGAGATAGTGGAGTTGTTTAGAAGTGACACCGAGGATGAAGAATTTAAAGGATTTAGCGATTATGAGTGAGATTGTGAGTTTGGTGAACTTGTTAGATTGTGTTCTTTATGCTATAATTATATGAATAGCTGTTAATATATTACTGTTAATATATTACGAGACACCTATTGAGCCTGTTGTTCTCTATTCTATTATTACTGTAACTTGCCTTTCAAAATCAAATGTCTGTTCTCGGTGTCGTATTTTGTAAAATAAATTTACCCCCAAAAATGCGACTTACAGTCCAGTGCAACTTATATACATTTTTTTTTCTTCTTCATTATGCATTTTTTGGCTTTTGCGACTTATACTGAGGAGCAACGTATTGTCCGGAAAATATGGTATGCTAACATTTACTCATATGGTGTATACTTTAAAGTATAATTTTACAAGTAAAGAAAGTTGTTGTTTGTTGTAAAAATGACTCAATGGGCTTCATTTCTATCTCTCTGACATATGCTACATTGAGGTACAGAGACTCTTCAGCGCCTCTGGATCATTGGGCAGAGATAAAATTGTGATGACGTCATGTATGCGACTTCCTGTTTGTAGTCTTTATAGTCATGCATTTTCACAGTTTTACATTGCAGTAGTTTACAACAAAGTGTGGCTTTCTTGACTTATAAAACGTGTTTGAAACATTCAGTCATTATATTTATAAATGGTGGCCTAAGTCAGTCGTTAATAATTTCATTAATTCAATTCAGTCAGAAAAATGTGTGCCAGTCACCACTGACTGTAATGCAATTTTTTTAACAAAGATTAGGTTCTTCCTGACAGGCAACCTTAGTTATTTGGTCGACTGCTAATACAAAGGATCTTAATAAATTACACATAGATCAGAATAAAGCAGCTAGATTAGTCCTATGATGTTCATATCTCACCAGTATTATTAGTATGCATAAATGATTATCTTGGTTTTTAGTTAAAACTAGACTACTACTCAGTATATTAGCTGTTTTGTGGATAGCTTTATTCTTGGGAATTCCAACTTTTTTGAGTGATTATTTGGTATATTCAAATCAAAATCATATGCATCAAACTCATCACAGTTGTCAACTTAATTTACAGCCTCCAACACACATTTATTTATACTGTAGGTCTTTTCAAGGTTTGAAGGAATGAATTACCAGCAGAAAAGTATTCTGAATTTTATGAGACATGTTAGGATGTACTTCAAATGTAAATATGATTTCACACTGTTACTTCTCTGATCATTTTACCTATATCAATTTCAATACCTACTTTGGTTAACAAACTTTTCACGAGATGTTTATTTTACATTTATCTTTTTCACTATTATGTCATTTTTATGTATTCTAGTATGATTGTTTATATTCATTTAATTCAAATTGTGGTTCCCAGGAAGATTACGTAGTGACCACTAAGAAGCTAGTGGGTAACCATGAATAATAAACAAATAAACCTCTATGTCAAAGCTGTGAATTAAATGTAGAAGTATGAAGAACTGCAGTATTTTCAGTGTTCACTGGGTGCTGTCTCACTTCTGGAGCTTTTTAAAAATGTCCAATACAGTATATATTTTTCCACAGTTGTTAACAGTTACTTTTACATAATTTGTGCATTTTATTTTCCATTTTTATTGTCTGTTATTTGTGCAGAATTAAGTACTGTACATAGACACTTTGATTGACAGGTGTGTCCGGGCCAGAGGTCTTCACAATTTCATTTAATCCACCTCAGCTCCGATTACGGCTCACATGTTCATTTTTGGATCAGAGTGAAAGGTAGAGGTATGGCAGCTTGACAGACTCCTTGTTTGATCTCCCAAGTGGTTCTTCAGAAACGTCTGGGTGATATGGTCGAGAGTTTGTCCATTTTTATCCCCCGTCTAAATTAAGGAGGGGGGGGGGGGGTCTCAGTTTGTTCCTTTGATTGTTTGTATGTTTGTTTGTTTGTGTATCTCTAAAGTCCCTGGACCCAGACTAGTCAAACTTGGCACATGCATAGTCAGGGTAGGGGGAAGAGTTACTGTGTCAACCATCTCCTAAATTGTAGTGTTAATAATTGCAAAAAACCTATTTTGACATATAGTATCAAAACTACTATAGCTAGAAGCACCACATTTTGAAATGTGCTAGATTAGACTCTAACCCTTGCAGATCAGTAGAATTTGAACCACCACACATTTCTAGCAATGTAATCAGGTAAAAATATCACTTACTGTACCACAGGGTTACTGACAATTCAATTTAATTCAATCTTTATTTGTATAGCGCCAATCATAATCGCTGATTATCTCTAGGCGTTTCACAATTTGAGGCCGAGACCTCATGACTATACAGAGAGTAAACCCAACAGAACCACCGAGAGCAAGCCAAAGGCG